>CM042414.1:7702866-7856813 GCA_023634145.1 Thymallus thymallus
CACACACACACGCACGCGCACGCACGCACGCACGCACAGACACACAGACACACACACAGACACACACACAGACACACACAGACACACACAGACACACACAGACACACACAGACACACACACATACACACACAGACACACACACAGACACACACAGACACACACAGACACACACAGACACACACAGACACACACACAGACACACACAGACACGCAAACACACCTTGAGCCTGTGCGTCTTGGCTGCCATCCCGTTGGCCTGGATCATTGCCAGGAAGATGGGTATATTCCCCAGAGGACTGCCCTTCCCCCCAGCTATACTGATCCCCAACGCATCAGTAGGACCCTGAGAGAGAGAACTGGGTCAATGCTATGATCATTATCTATAATACACTCTTATAGAAGACGACGATGTGGTTGTTGTCATCATTTTCATGCCAATGAAGCTTCTGGAGTTAAATTGGGAGAGTCTATAATGATAGTCTATAAATGAGCATATTATGAGTAGTTTAAACCAACTAAACATAAGTGGCTCAACTTACCCTTGTGATCTCCACAGTTCGCATCTCTGTTTCTGCAGCTGCGACAAACCCAGAGGGAAAAAGATGAGGACTGGGATCGCACACAGAACTAACTGGGATCTCTATTGACGGGGCCTTTTCCTACATCTACACTCTCTGTGGAAAGGGTCTGGTCCTACTCTCTGTGGAAAGGGTCTGGTCCTACTCTCTGTGGAAAGGGTCTGGTCCTACTCTCTGTGGAAAGGGTCTGGTCCTACTCTCTGTGGAAAGGGTCTGGACCTCCTCTCTGTGGAAAGGGTCTGGACCTCCTCTCTGTGGAAAGGGTCTGGACCTCCTCTCTGTGGAAAGGGTCTGGACCTCCTCTCTGTGGAAAGGGTCTGGACCTACTTTACCTGCACTCTGTGATGATGTCATGCTCTCCGTCATTGGCTTCCTGACGTTATTGAGGAGCTGAAAGGTGGAGGGGTTGGAGTTGAGCGGGGGGTGGGTCGTGACGACTGTGCTGTTGGCACTCACGTAACTCATCTGCTGGAGAGAGGGAGGGGGAACAGAGCTATGATCCAGTCAGGAGAAAACACATACACGGCATGCTGCCTGCTGGGTGGGTGGGTCAGTGACATAAAGGAGCCTGGTAAACATCCGTCAGTCGGCCATTTTGGAATCCATACATGTGATGAATGGAGAGAGGAGAAGAATGAGGAGAGACAGGGGTATTAATGACACAGCAGCCAGGGTCAGTCGCTGACTGAGCTTCTGCATGCAAGTTCCCATGCAGCGGGGGTGAGAATGGCCGCACACACACACACACACACACACACACACACACACACACACACACACACACACACCTGGCTTCCCTGGGAGTTGCGTCTGGAAGAGATCCAGGAGGCAGCCTTCAGTCGGCCCAGCTCTAGGAGCACCACCCCCCTGGCACACTGCAGAGGCACAGGTAGGGCACAGCATGTAACCACCAGAGCAGAGCAGCTAGGGACTAGCATTACAGTGTCCACTTCCTAGTGCACTAATGTCTGATGGCATAGAACTGCAACCTGGTAGGATCTCCACTTCCATGTTTACAACCGAGGATAGGACATGTACTTCAACCTTACAAGGTCTCCATCTCATAGGCTGCGTCCTAAATGGTACCCTATTCCCTACACTAGTGCCATTTGGTACTCAGACATAGTGCACTACTTTAGACACAACCCAACCCATGGAAAGACCCTTATTTGTCAAGTGCACAGGATAAAGTGCTACTATATACCTCATTAAGGGCACTGTAAATGTAGTGTACACCACTGTAGCAAGGGCGCACAAAGCACCCACTTTAGAAGGACTCAACATAGTAAAGAACTGTAGCCAGAACAACCACATCCAGAAAGCCCCTCCGCTCCACCGCTGCAGCTTAAAGCACACCACTTCATAAGAGAGCACTGCTGACTTGGAACATAACTGTACCAATGGGGACCCCTTGTGGTAGAAGGAAGAAGAGTTTGTTGGCTAGTGACAGGCTGGGTTTAGAGCGCTTGCCAGCTTGTAGTCCTAAAAAAACTTAAATGATTTTACCTCTGGTTCGGTTCAACCATTGCCATGGGCAAAATGGGGAAGAAATTGGGTTTTGGAATAAACGCCAAAAATAAGGTCTGAGGTTAACACAGGCTTATGATCTTATACATTTTGTTCTTTGTTCTACGAGATAATTACATTTACATTTTAGTCATTTAGCAGACGCTCTTATCCAGACTCCGTTACTATTGTTCTCTATTGTTTTGGACTATGACAATGAGAGGGATGTGTTACTTTGATGTGCTTCAAGTATTAGCTGTTGTTATTGGTTTTAATGTAGTTTTTTTTTTTTCTGTGAAGGCTGTAGTTATTTGTTTGTCTGTGAAGTCTGTGGTTATTTGTTTGTCTGTGAAGGCTGTAGTTTTTCGTTTTTTTCTGTGAAGTCTGTAGTTATTTGTTTGTCTGTGAAGGCTGTAGTTATTTGTTTGTCTGTGAAGGCTGTAGTTATTCGTTTGTCTGTGAAGGCTGTGGTTATTTGTTTGTCTGTGAAGGCTGTAGTTATTCGTTTGTCTGTGAAGGCTGTAGTTATTCGTTTGTCTGTGAAGGCTGTAGTTATTTGTTTGTCTGTGAAGGCTGTGGTTATTCGTTTGTCTGTGAAGGCTGTAGTTATTTGTTTGTCTGTGAAGGCTGTAGTTATTTGTTTGTCTGTGAAGGCTGTAGTTATTTGTTTGTCTGTGACTACTGTGATTGATAGTAATTGCGGAGTATATGTTTGTCTATAATGGCAGTTTTGTTCAAACTGGGCTGAAGGTCATTTCATACATCAAGTCTATGTGGTTGTTTTTTGGTCTAGCCCCCCCTCACCTTGAGAATGGCAGCTACTGTCTCCTGCGAGGCAGGCCTCATGTCGTCTCCGTTGACAGAGAGAATCTGGTCCCCCTGCATCAGCCGGCCATCCAGCTCAGCAGGGCCCCCTTTCACCAGGTCCGAGATGAACACCCCCGTTCCGTTCCTACCGTACAAATAAAATACTTGATTTATTTCTATGGATACATACGCTCAATATGGATCTCATCCTTGCCATCGGAAGGAAAGCGTGTAGGTAACCAAATCACAGGTAAGAGAGTACTTAATAGCTACAACACAGATACTCCTTACATTTCTTGCTGGTTCACATTAAACTCCCTGATAGTGGAGAAACTTCTGTTATGAAGACACAACGAGTGTGTGTGTGTGAGTTGCTACTGTACCTCTTGCCGACAATACTGAGGCCCAGGCCACGGCCGGCCTTCTTCTGCAGTTCCACACTGAACACATCCAGGTTCTCCTGGTCGCGGTACTGTGCCTCGTCCCGTAGAACCTTAAGACACACCTTGGCCGGGGTCTGCCTTAGGGCTGTGATGGCGTCCTCGTGGGTCGCGCTGCGCAGGTCCACGCCATTTACCTGGATGGTCGTACACACACTGTCACTCACTCTAACCACGAGTGAAAGCCAGAGAAATTATAGCAGTTCTGTATAATTCCAGTAGAGGGAGGCATTGTCTAAATTGAGTGCACTGGGGAACATGACACGACAATGTGATGTAAGATATGAGTTAACTGTGATCTATATTCTTATCTGTTGCACAGTTTGCAGACATGTTAGACAAGGTGAAGAGAAAGAGAGAAAGAGAGTTTGAGAGAGAGACAGAGAGAGAGAGACAGAAAGAGAGACAGAGAGAGAGAGAGAGAGAGAGAGACAGAGACAGAGAGCGAGACAGAGAGACAGAGACAGAGAGCGAGACAGAGAGACAGAGAGACAGAGAGCGATACAGAGAGACAGAGAGACAGAGAGCGAGACAGAGAGACAGAGAGACAGAGAGCGAGACAGAGAGAGACAGAGAGAGAGAGAGAGAGAGAGAGAGAGAGAGAGAGACAGAGAGCGAGACAGAGAGACAGAGAGACAGAGAGCGAGACAGAGAGACAGAGAGCGATACAGAGAGAGAGAGAGACAGAGAGCGATACAGAGAGAGAGACAGAGAGAGAGAGACAGAGAGAGAGAGAGAGAGAGAGAGACAGAGACAGAGAGCGAGACAGAGAGACAGAGACAGAGAGCGAGACAGAGAGACAGAGAGCGAGACAGAGAGACAGAGAGCGAGACAGAGAGAGACAGAGAGACAGAGAGACAGAGAGACAGAGAGCGAGACAGAGAGACAGAGAGCGAGACAGAGAGACAGAGAGCGAGACAGAGAGACAGAGAGCGATACAGAGAGAGAGAGAGACAGAGAGACAGAGAGAGAGAGAGAGAGAGAGAGAGAGAGAGAGAGAGAGAGACAGAGACAGAGAGCGAGACAGAGAGCGAGACAGAGAGCGAGACAGAGAGAGAGAGAGAGACAGAGAGCGAGACAGAGAGAGACAGAGAGAGAGAGAGAGAGAGAGAGAGAGAGACAGAGAGAGAGACAGACAGAGAGAGACAGAGAGAGAGAGAGACAGAGAGAGAGAGACAGAGACAGAGAGAGAGAGAGACAGAGACAGAGAGAGAGAGACAGAGAGAGAGAGACAGAGAGAGAGAGACAGAGAGAGAGAGACTGAACAGTTTTAAAGTTCATGTGATAGATAGGAGTAATAATATATATTTTGTTGCAATCTTCAGTTGTCTCCTCTTTCCTATTAAGAGGCCTGAAAATGTATTATTGTGATTGAATGTTTACTCAACTGAGAATGTAGAGCCAACTAGGTGAAAAATCTGTTAATGTGCCCTTGAGAAAGGCACTTAACCATAATTGCTCCTGTAAGTTGGTCTGGATAAAAGTGACAAAAATTTAAAATAAGAGTGGGAGAGAGACAGAGGGAAGGAGAGGGAGAGGGAGAGAAAAGCCACACCAACATTTTTCACCTGGAATTTAGCAAAAATATTCTAGGTGTGCACAGAAATTCCCCAAACCTAGCCTGTAGGGTAGATCTCAGGAGATTCCCCCTAGTTCTCCAAGTTGGAAAAAAAAGCCACCAAATTCTGGACACTGTAATAGAGAATATTATCATCACAAGGCTTTTCTATACAAACACCGCGACACAGAGAGTGACCCTTCAGAGCAACTGGCCCAAAAGCACCAGCTAAATTCAACAATTCAACCATCAATAACAAAATTCAGACAAATATAAATCTCTATCTAAAATGTATACACTAACTATTGGCAAAACAATATTCTATCTAATCACAAACTTCAATATGATCAAATTCTAAACAGATATCGAATTATCCCAACACCTCGTCAAAATCCAATATTTCAAACAAGACATGAACAAGGTACAGACTCAGTGACCATAGGGCTCCCAAGTGGTGCAGCGGTCTTAGACACTGCATCTCAGTGCAAGAAGGGTCACTACAGACACCGTGGTTCAAATCCAGGCTGTATCAAAACCGGCCGTGATTGGGAGCACCATAGGGCGGCGCACAATTGGCCTAGCGTCGTCCGAGTTTGGCCGGTGTAGCCCGTCATAGTAGATACGAATTTGTTCTTAATTGACTTGCCTGGTAAAATAAATAAAATAAATAAAAAGCCTGGCAATAGAGACAGGATTTCATAAAACAACAAGGACACAACATTGTGGATCAGGTGAAGAACAGGATGAACAGCTTCCTGCTCCAAACATGCTTCAATCAGAAGTATTTACATTTGAAGAACGTATTGCAGGATTTCTTAAACTGCCTGTTGAGGAGAAAATTATATATATATTTTTAGGAGAAAACGTGGAGACAGTAGACCTTGCTGCAGAGTATGTCCTGGTCTGTCATACTATGAGACACAACAATTCCCACCATTTCTTTTAATTTAATGTCTCAATTGTTGCTTGTTTGCTATATCTTTTGTGTAGAATTTATTCATGCATGATTATTTTTTTGTGTGGATATCTATAAATATTGTTGTTCAAATATATTGTTCATTTTTGTATTACTTCATATACATTGCTTTAGCAACAAGGACAACTCCCATTCATGCCAATAAAGCATTTATTGAATTGAATTGGGAGCGAGAGAGAAAGAGGGAGCGATAGAGAAAGAGAGAGCGAAAGAAGGAGAGAAAGAGAGAGAGAGAGAGAGAGAGAGAGAGACAAACAGAGGGAGAGAGAAAGAGGTAGATAAAAGAGAGAGACTAACCTCCAGGATCTGATCTCCAGCCCAGAGTCGTCCATCGCGTGCCGCCGCCCCCTCCTCGTACACCTCATGGATCACTATGGCATCCTTGAAAGAGAGATAGAAAGAGAGAGAGAGAGCGAGACTGTTTACTTTTTATCTTACTTTAATGAAACATCCTCATTACACTAAAACCACCACAAGCACCTGCCACCCCCTCCTCATACACCTCATGGATCACTAAAGAGAGAGAGAGAGTGAGAGAGAAAGAAAGAAAGAAAGAGAGAGAACGAAAGAACGAGAGAGACAGAGAAAGAAAGGTAGAGGGGGATAAACAGAGGAGATCAAAGCTAGGGTATATGTCTTCTAACTAGACTGAAAGCCTCTGGAAAGATCAGTGGAAGCAAAATGAATGTATGTTTCAATGCTGTCCTTGGGCAACATGGCTACAGAGCATTCAATTAAATGGCAGTAGCTGCTGCTGTGTGTGTTCTCAGGAAACTGAGGAGAGTGGCAGAGAGAGAGAGCGAGAGAGAGAGAGAGTCCTGGGGCTCCGTTCACAAACACAAACAGACCCCACAGAGCCCCAGGACAGCAACACAATTAGACCCAACCAAATCATGAGAAAACAAAAAGATAATTTGACACATTGGAAAGAATTTACAAAAACCCCAGAGCAAGCTAGAATGCTATTTGGCCCTAAACAGAGAGTACACAGTGGCAGAATACCTGACCACTGTGACTGACCTACAATTAAGGAAATCTTTGACTATATACAGATTCAGTGAGCATAGCCTTGCTATTGAGAAAGCCTGTCTTCTCTTGAGAGCGGCAGCCTATGTGCACACTGCCCACAAAATGAGATGGAAACTGATCTGCACTTCCTAACCTCCTGCCAAATGTATGACCATATTAGAGACAAATATTTCCTTTAGATTACAGACCCACAAAGAATTGGAAAACAAATCCAATTTGGATAAACTTGTATATATCTACTGGGTGAAATACCACAGTGTATCAGTACAACACTGTATATAGACATAATGACATTTGAAGTGTCTTTATTATTTTGGAACTTGTGTGAGCGTAATATTCACTTTATTGTTTATTTCACTTTTGTTTATCCATGTAAACATACTGTATGTTTCCCATGCCAATAAAGCCACTTGAATTGAATTGAGTGAGCTAGGCTGCAGTGTGGCTGTGGCCCTCACCTCTGGCTGAAACGGAGACAAGTTGACATAACCTGTCATGATCAACATGGTGGCCCCTGAGCTGGGCTAGCAGTCTTACCAGCTTGGTGTCTTTGCCCCCTACGATGCTGAGGCCAAGGCCAGAGCGACCCTTGGTGATCTCTATGTCTATCTCCTGGCCTGGAACGATAGGGCACGTGGCTGGGTCTACAGCATAGAGAGAGGGAGGAGAGAGGGAGGAGAGAGTGAGGAGAGAGTGAGGAGAGGCAGTAGAGAGGGAGGAGAGAGGCAGTAGAGAGGGAGGAGAGAGTGAGAAGAGAGGCAGTAGAGAGGCAGGAGAGTGGGAGGAGAGAGGGAGGAGAGAAGCAGTAGAGGGGCAGGAGAGTGGGAGGAGAGAGAAGGAGAGAGGAGGAGAAAGGGAGGAGCGATAAAGAGAGGGACAGAGATGGATTTTGTTATCAAACCTCAATGCAAGAGAGTTTATATTGTTGGCTCTACTTATAATTCATATTATGGAATATACTGTATAATAAACATAAACAGATGTTGATTCACAACTTTCTGCACAAAGGATTTAATAGATAAAATAATAGACAGTTGATGTTGAGTAAAACGGTCAGTTCTTCCCCAGTGATCCCAAGACGTTGAAAATACGTATTTTCAACATCTTGTGCTTTTAGGGTCCCTAGCCCTGTAAATGGCCTGCTACAGTCATGGCCAAAAGTTTTGAGAATGACACAAGTATTGGTCTCAACAAAGTTTGCTGCTTCAGTGTTCTTAGATCTTTATGTCAGTAGTTACTATGGTACACTGAAGTATAATTACAAGTATTCCATAAGTGTCAAAGGCTTTCATTGACAATGACATTCAGTTTATGCAAAGAGTCAATATTTGCAGTGACCTCTGCAATCCGCCCTGGCACGCTGTCAATTAACTTCTGGGCCACATCCTGACTGATGGCAGGCCATTCTTGCATAATCAATGCTTGGAGTTTGTCAGAAGTTGTGGGTTTTTGTTTGTCCACCCGCCTCTTGAGGATCGACCACACGTTCTAAATGGGATTAAGGTGTGAGGAGTTTCCTGGCCATGGACCCAAAATGTTGATGTTTTGTTCCCCGAGCCACTTACTTTTGCCTTATGGCAAGGTGCTCCATCATGCTGGAAAAGTCATTGGTCGTCACCAAACTGTTCTTGGATGGTTGGGAGAAGTTGCTCTCGGAGGGTGTGTTGGTACCATTCTTTATTCATGGCTGTGTTCTTAGGCAAAATTGTGAGTGAGCCCACTCCCTTGGCTGAGAAGCAACCCCACACATGATCTGAGAATGCTTTACTGTTGGCATGACACAGGACTGATGGTAGCGCTCACCTTGTCTTCTCCGGACAAGGTGTTTTCCGGATGGCCCAAACAATCGGAAAGGGGATTCAGCAGAGAAAATGAGTCCTCAGCAGTCCAATCCCTGTACCTTTTGCAGAATATCAGTCTGTCCCTGACGTGTTTCCCGGAGAGAAGTGGCTTCTTTGCTGCCCTTCTTGACACCAAGCCATCCTCCAAAAGTCTTCGCCTCACTGTGTGTGCAGATGCACTCACACCTGCCTGCTGCCATTTCTGAGCAAGCTCTGCACTGGTGGTGCCCCGATCCCGCAGCTGAATCAACTTTAGGAGACGGTCCTGGCGCTTGCTGGACTTTCTTGGGCGCCCTGACGCCTTCTTCACAACAATTGAACCTCTCTCCTTGAAGTTCTTGATGATCCGATAATTGGTTGATTTAGGTGCAATCTTACCAGCAGCAATATCCTTGCCTGTGAAGCCCTTTTTGTGCAAAGCAATGATGACGGCACGTGTTTCCTTGCAGGTAACCATGGTTGAGGAAGAACAATGATTTCAAGCACCACCCTCCTTTTAAAGCTTCCAGTCTGTGTGTGATCTCCAGCCTTGTCCTCGTCAACACTCCCACCTGTGTTAACGAGACAATCACTGACATGATGGCAGCTGACATGATGGCAGCTGGTCCTTTTGTGGCAGGGCTGAAATGCAGTGTAAATGTTTGTTGGGGATTAAGTTCATTTTCATGGCAAAGAGGGACTTCATCTGATCACTCTTCAATGACATTCTGGAGTATATGCAAATTGCCATCATCAACACTGAGGCAGCAAACTTTGTGAAGACCAATACTACCAATACATTCTCAAAACTTTTGGCCACGACTGTAGTTGTGAGTGTGGCTCCATACCTTTGTTGCAGTACTCAAAGTCTGGGCTGCAGGAGGAAGGCAGGGAGGAGGCAGGGACACACACCAGCCCCCCGTCCACAGAGCTCACCACAGGCAGCGTACTGGAGAGCCCACAGGTTTTAGACAGGCTGGCAGTCTGCGCACACACACATTTTAAATACTTCATTTGAATCCACCAATCAAATTGACAAAAAAAGGATCCAAACATTTCAAAGGTCTCAATAAGGATGGCACTCAAGGGTACAGAAAGCACCTCCTTCTCCAAACAGCTAGGCTGCCCACGACAGCTGAAACAGAGCAGTACCTAGTCAATTGCTTTGCACTAGTTTCTGTCAGGCACGCAATCTGGAGGCCACGCACTGCAAGCCTGTGTACGTGGCCGAGATTGCCAAATATCAACGCCACCACCCAAGGCTGTTCAAGTGTGCCACGTGGGGCTGGTATTTAAGTAGCTTCACGAGGGGCTGGTATTTAAACAGCTTCATGAGGAGTTGGTATTTAAACAGCTTCACGCAGGGGCTGGTATTTAAACAGCTTCATGAGGGGCTGGTATTTAAACAGCTTCATGAGCGGCTGGTATTTAAAGAGCTTCATGAGGGGCTGGTATTTAAACAGCTTCATGAGGGCTGGTATTTAAACAGCTTCATGAGGGGTTGGTATTTAAGCAGCTTCACGAGGGGCTGGTATTTAAACAGCTTCACGAGGGGCTGGTATTTAAACAGCTTCATGAGGGGTTGGTATTTAAGCAGCTTCACGAGGGGCTGGTATTTAAACAGCTTCACGAGGGGCTGGTATTTAAACAGCTTCACGAGGGGCTGGTATTTAAACAGCTTCACAAAGGGTTGGTATTTAAACAGCTTCACGAGGGGCTGGTATTTAAGCATCTTCAAGAAGGGCTGGTATTTAAGCAGCTTCACGAGGGGCTGGTATCTAAGCAGCTTCACGAGGGGCTGGTATCTAAGCAGCTTCACGAGGGGCTGGTATTTAAACAGCTTCACGAGGGGCTGGTATTTAAACAGCTTCATGAGGGGCTGGTATTTAAACAGCTTCACGAGGGGCTGGTATTTAAGCATCTTCAAGAAGGGCTGGTATTTAAGCAGCTTCACGAGGGGCTGGTATCTAAGCAGCTTCACGAGGGGCTGGTATCTAAGCAGCTTCACAAGGGGCTGGTATTTAAACAGTTTTACGAGGGGCTGGTATTTAAGCAGCTTCACGAGGGATTGGTATTTAAGCAGCTTCACGAGGGATTGGTATTTAAGCAGCTTCACGAGGGGCTGGTATTTAAACAGCTTCTCGGTAAAGGCCTGCTCCATGTAGCCGTCAAATGAGCAGCCACTTCCAAAATGAGCCCCTCCCCCTGGCCTCTCCCCACAAAAACAATATCTGGAGTATTTGACACACAGGAAAACACATTATCATCAACATCAAACCAGCTTCCCTTTACACAATGATGTTTATGCATGTGTGCTGTTGGTGAGAGCACTTGTCTCACCTCGCTGGCTATCAGGTCAACAAGGCGGTCATGTCTAGCAATGTAGAAATCATTGTATGAACAGCAGCCATTCACAACATGGCCAATGGACTCCATTACATTTGACTAATGTAGAATACAAAATGCGTCATGCTTTGCAGGGTACCAGAGTGCTAGATTATATTTTGTTGGTAGAACTTGCAGCCTCCCTTTAACAGTAAAGGTGAGAATGTCCTTGCCAATGGCAGCATTCTGGTACATGGAATAGGAGACACAGTGGTCAGCACAGTCCAGAGCAGTGAGTTTCCCCTGCAGCCTCAGGCCAGTCCAGTGTTGCAGTAGCTGCATCAGTCTGATACCAAGGAGTGTTGTCCTGGATGTAGGATGTGATGTTACATCATGGGTGACAGAAGCCTCCACAACAACACCGCAATCTGCCACAACTGCATCAGAGGCAGTCACTGGCTCAGTTTGCATATCAGTCTGTGTCCACCTGAGCTCCACTCCAGTCTGGTTGCACAGGTTGTTGAAGTGACTCCAAAGCCTGCAGCACGAGTGTCTAATTTTCCATTGGCTAAGGAAGTTGTCCTCAGTGTCTCAGGCCAGTGGAACCTTCTTCCTCCATAGGTCCAGAAGGAGGGAGGCTCTGGTTAAGTCCTTAAATGGTCTTAGCATCGTCACTGTTGAGCATGTTCAACAGGTGAGTCAGTCTGGTAGCAGTCTAAATCCATTAAATATTCGGGACACCTAAACCCCCCTCTCTTTGGCTCAGGAAGACAACGTCACGTGTGTCTTTAATCATAGCCAATTTCCCACCACTTGAACAGTTTTGGCATTAATTTCTGCCAGAACCTTCTATTGGATGTGCACATTTGCAAGCAGATGTTGAATCTTTGCTAGGGCAACACAGCTTCTACCTTCATGACCACAGGCAGATGGGAAATGTTAATCATATCAAGCCTGGTTGAATACTCATGGACAAGCTCCTCAACTTGTTCCCCCCACTCGCCAGCAACGTTAAACTTATGTCCAAGATAACAGTATGTTTCGTGACAAGAGTAAACTCTAATTGGTTTATTCATTAGTGTAAATGTTGGGGGCTTTTCATTCTACCTTTCACAGAGTGGATTCCATTGCACTACATGGTATATAGGTAACCCAAATACACTGTTATGCTCACCTGCTCCAGGGTTACAGTCACACTCTCTGAAGACTCAGCCTTCTGCAGAGAGCACAAACAAGAGTTACAAGCATAAACATACAGACACAACGCACGCACGCACGCACGCACGCACACACACACACACACAAACACACTAGGTCAGAAGAATACCGGTCACATGTTTGAATTCATCGCCCTGGAAAACTTCAAAAGGAAAGTGCATTTGTTAGGGGTGTGCAGTGACTGCCTGGTGTTCATGTTAGGAGTTTGCAGTGACTGCCTGGTGTTCATGTTAGGAGTTTGCAGTGACTGCCTGGTGTTCATGTTAGGAGTTTGCAGTGACTGTCTGGAGTTCATGTTAGAAACCAACTCAGTGGCTTGTTGCCTGGAAACACGTCTCTCCGGCTGGTAGGGAGATGTAGGGTGCAAAAGGAAGTAACACATAGGCTTCCTGTCAGCTGACCTTTGAGGAAGTCTCTCCCTCTCGGAGGATCTTGAGTGTTGCTTCTCTGGACATAAGCTCTGTAGCTGTGCTCCCACTGGACCCAACACTGGACTTCACCTGTGTGTGTGAGAGAGAGAGTGAGTGAGTGCGAGTATAGGCGTGAGAGGGAGAGAGAGAGATGGGGAGAGAGAGAGAGTGAGAGAGAGAGAGAGAGAGAGAGGGAGGGAGAGAGATTAAGATTGAGAGAGAGGGAGCAATGAAGAAAGAGTGAGAGAGAGGGAGAGAGATTAAGATTGAGAGAGAGGGAGAGAGACCACCGGAGCCACTGCCTGTTCACCCCGCTGTCATCCAGAAGGCGAGGTCAGTACAGGTGCATCAAAGCTGGGACAGAGAGACTGAAAAACAGCTTCTATCTCAAGGCCATCAGACTGTTAAACAGCCATCACTAGCACAGAGGTTGCTGCCTATAGACATAGACTAGAAATCAGGTCAGATCAACAGATACCAAGACACTACGCAGAAAATGTATTAAGAAGACAGCTAGACGGAACACTTCAATCCAACATCAGGCTCGTATTCATAAGTACATAAAAAATGTAGCAAAACAGGGATTTTTTGCAACAGAAAAAGAAAACAAGCATTTCTTATTGGACAAGTCCAGGTAGTCCCTCCCTGTTACCGTCAGTTTTCTTAGGACAGGTAACAGAGCGTGGAGCATCTTACCTTGCTGATGGAGATGGAGGCCTTCAGGGGTCCCCTGCTGAGGGCCAGGCTCTCTGGGGGTTGGGGCTTCTCTGTGGGGGCCAGGGCCGCTGCTGCTGCTGGTTTGGGGGTATGTGTCTGGGATAATAATGATGGTGATGATGATGGTGATGATGGTAATGATGGTGGTGGTGTTGACGATAATGGTGGTGGTGGTGATGATGATGATGATAATGATTGTAGTGGTGGTGATGATGATGATAATGATGGTGGTGGTGATGATGATGATAATGATGGTGGTGGTGATGATGATGATGATAATGACGGTGGTGGTGACGACGATAATGGTGGTGGTGATGACGATGATAATGATGGTGGTGATGATAATGATGGTGGTGGTGATGATGATGATAATGATAATGGTGGTGATGATAATGATGGTGGTGGTGATGACGATAATGGTGGTGGTGGTGATGATGATGATAATGGTGGTGACAACATTGAGTTAACACATTCAAAGTAGGAAGTTGTCAACTGCACTGTCATTCCTTCCAATTGAGTTCACATTTCCAGATAAGAGCACTGGTCAGATATGTGCCAAAAAAAACATGCATGTTTTGGTTAAGAAGGGTACATTTTGGACCAAGGGCCGACGATTTCAGATAGATTTGAGTTATTGTTTGGTTGCTTTTGGAGGTGCATTTGTGTTTAGGCCTGAGCAGATGCTTTCGCTATGGTCATGGCTAGTGCCCTGCTCCATCAGCTTTTGGATGACCATTTGGTCATAGGAGTGTGTGTGTGTGTATGAGAATACACTTTTAGAAAAAAGGGTTCCAAAAGGGTTCTCTGGCTGTCCCCATAGGAGAACCCTTTGAAGAACCCTTATTGGTTTCAGGTAGAACCCTCTGTGGAAAGGGTTCTACATAGAACTCAATAGGGTTTCACCTGGAAACAAAAGGGCTCTACCTGGAACCAATAAGGGTTCTTCAAAGGGTTCTCCTACGGGACAGCCGAATAACCCTTTTAGGTAGCACCTTTTATTCTAAGAGTGTAGGACTCACCTCAGTGGAGGAGAGGACAACAGGAGGGTTTGGAAAGGGGGGAACAGCCATCTGGTTGATAGCATCTTCATTCCTATAGGAAGAGAAGGGAGGAAGGAGAAAGAGAGAGAGAGGGAGAGATAGGGAGAGAAAGCAATATCAATAGAATTGCATAAACAGTAATCCATGGTGTGGAAAGTGTGACGTGCAAACAGCCGAGGTTAAAGGGAGCATCTCCTCATGTGTATCTGAGTGCGGTATTAGCTCTGACTGTGTGTGTGTGTGTGTGTGTGTGTGTGTGTGTGTGTGTGTGTGTATAGTGGTATTGATTGGTCAGGACAGCAGAGAGAGACATCAGGTATATGGATCGATATCCTCCTGACCTAAGGGGAGCATATGATATCCTCCTGACCTAAGGGGAGCATATGATATCCTTCTGACCTAAGGGGAACATATGATATCCTTCTGACCTAAGGGGAGCATATGATATCCTCCTGACCTAAGGGGAGCATATGATATCCTCCTGACCTAAGGGGAGCATATGATATCCTTCTGACCTAAGGGGAACATATGATATCCTCCTGACCTAAGGGGAGCATATGATATCCTCCTGACCTAAGGGGAGCATATGAAGGAAGCATTAAAGCGAAGGAAAGCCAGGGTTGTATTATTATTCAAACTGTAGCAAACTACGGAAAATGTTTTGAGTTTCTTATTGGACAAGTTCAGGTACTCCCTCCCTGCTTCAGATTGGTGCCTAATGAATATGACCCAGAGAAACACAGATGGCCAAAGGCCCAGTTCAATATGGACAACTAGCACTTGTGGAATCAATGATGAATAAGACTGGTATATGCTTCCACATATCCAATCCCTTTCCTCTTCAGAAGTGCCTAGGGGATTGAGGGCGTTAGATCTTGTGATTCAGGTAAAATCTGCAGAGGACAAATGGAAGCTATGATGGAGAAACAAAAGCAATCAGCAACTGAAATAGGCATCGCTCCACAGGCCAGCATTCTCCAGTTCTAATAGGCATCGCTCCACAGGCCAGCATTCTCCAGTTCTAATAGGCATCGCTCCACAGGCCAGCATTCTCCAGTTCTAATAGGCATCGCTCCACAGGCCAGCTTTCTCCAGTTCTAATAGGCATCGCTCCACAGGCCAGCATTCTCCAGTTCTAATAGGCATCGCTCCACAGGCCAGCATTCTCCAGTTCTAATAGGCATCGCTCCACAGGCCAGCATTCTCCAGTTCTAAATAGGCATCGCTCCACAGGCCAGCATTCTCCAGTTCTAATAGGCATCGCTCCACAGGCCAGCATTCTCCAGTTCTAATAGGCATCGCTCCACAGGCCAGCATTCTCCAGTTCTAAATAGGCATCGCTCCACAGGCCAGCATTCTCCAGTTCTAATAGGCATCGCTCCACAGGCCAGCATTCTCCAGTTCTAATAGGCATCGCTCCACAGGCCAGCATTCTCCAGTTCTAATAGGCATCGCTCCACAGGCCAGCATTCTCCTTTTCTCACTCCCTAGATGGGACCTATTTTGCATTTATTATTCTCTCCTTTCATTCAATCTCTTTCATTCACTCTCTGTTTGTGCCGTAATGGAATCTCCTGGTGATTCCCATGGATGTCTGTATGTTCAGGGCATGGTTTCCCTCCACCAGTTCTCACACTTTTCCTGACAGCGGTTGAGATTACAATACAGAGCCTGGTGGTGTTTACACTAGGAACTGCAAACAAGGGAAACTAAACAGTTTTTATTTTTATTTTCCCTTTATTAGCCACATTAACTAGGCAAGTCAGTTAAGAACAATTTCTTATTTACAATGACTGCCTACCCCGGCCTCCCTTAACCCGGACAACGATGGGCCAATTGTGTGCCGCCCTATGGGACTTCCGATCACGGCCCGTTGTGAAACAGCCCGGGATTGAACCAGGGTCTGCAGTGACACCTTTAGCACTGAGATGCAGTGCCTTAGACCGTTGCGCCACCTCAGGGGACTAGTATGAGGCGAGGACACAATAAATATCAAAGCCGACAGATACCACAAAACCTCTGGGGTAGATAACACAGAGCCTCCGGGGTAGATACCACAGAGCCTCCGGGTTAGATACCACAGAGCCTCCGGGGTAGATACCACAAAGCTTCCGGGGTAGATACCACAGAGCCTCCGGGTTAGATACCACAGAGCCTCCGGGGTAGATACCACAAAGCTTCCGGGGTAGATACCACAGAGCCTCGGGGGTAGATACCACAGAGCCTCGGGGGTAGATACCACAGAGCCTCGGGGGTAGAAACCACAGAGCCTCGGGGGTAGCACGAAAAGAGTGAGATGAGGAACGAGAGTGGGGAAGACGAATCAACAATCACTCCCTACTGCATGCAAATGGCTCAGTGGATTGGACGAAAACACAAATCAGGTTACATCAGTTCTATTAAGTCTAACCATCTGTGTCTACAGTTACAATCACCATAAATATACAAGAAGGGGGTAAAATAAAAAAAGGTGGACAGCTGGTCCCAATTTGCTCGCTACCCCTTCCCCTTGGCCCTATAACCCTTCGATGTCTGTAAGGTGGAAGCAATATGGTGGAAGCTCAACCACTACACTGCTTTTTATTTTTTTATTTAACCTTTATTTTACTAGGCAAGTCAGTTAAGAACAAATCCTTATTTACAATGACGGCCTAGGAACAGTGAGTTAACTGCCTTGTTCAGGGGCAGAACGACAGATTATTTACCTTGTCAGCTCTGGGATTCGATCCGGCAACCTTTCGGTTAAGGGCCCAACACTCTAACCACTCAGTTACCTGCCGCCATACCTGTGCAGATCCGTCAGATCAGCAAACATAGGAGTAGGGAGCGAAAACAGGGCCGACAGGTGCTATAGACTGACTAGAGGTACAAGTGGTTCACCCTGTGCAGCAGAGGAGTGTGAGCGCATGCATCTCGTCCGATGTTGTCCTATAGAATGGATCCTTCTGTGTTGTACACCACTGGAAGCGGAGCCACAAGGAGGTTCAGAAAATATCCAGAGGCTCTAAGAGTTGACTCTGTTCCTTTCCTTAGTCATCCTTACGCTTTCTCTGGTCAATCTCCTCTCTCCTCTCTCCTCTCCCCTCCCCTCCCTTCCCTTCAGACCGGCAGACAGCCAGACAGACACAGGGAACGGCCAAGAAGAGCAGGAGCAGCTGACTTCTCCAATCCACAAGGAGGGTCCTCAGGTCTACCTCCCTCTCTCCTCTTTTCCCGTCCTCACCTCTCTCTCTCTCTCTACCTCCCTGTCTCCTCTTTTCCCCTGTCCTCACCTCTCTCTCTCTACCTCCCTCTCTCCTCTTTTCCCCTGTCCTCACCTCTCTCTCTCTCTCTCTCCCTGTCTCCTCTTTTCCCCTGTCCTCACCTCTCTCTCTCTCTCTACCTCCCTCTCTCCTCACCTCTCTCCCTCTCTCTACCTCCCTCTCTCCTCTTTTCCCGTCCTCACCTCTCTCTCTACCTCCCTCTCTCCTCTCGTCCTCACCTCTCTCTCTACCTCCCTCTCTCTCTCCTCTCCTCCCTCTCTCTCTACCTCCCTCTCTCTCTCCTCTCCTCCCTCTCTCTCTACCTCCCTCTCTCCATATTGCTTTATTGTCTTCACCACTCTCTCTCTCTTTTCCTCCGTCTCTCTACACCCCCCCCCACTTCCTTCACCATTATTGTCTCTGCCCAGTAAGTGATGCTTTTACAATGACGTTTATTTCGTTTTTTTACTCTTCCACGAAGGTGACAGTAAGGACAGCGGGAATGTATGAATGAATCTGTTGCTTGTAGTTTTATAGTTTTTCTCCCACAACTATAAGACATTGTGTCCAAGCCATAGTAAGTTGACAAGGTCATAGGACGTGTTGTTTGCTTGTGTGTGTGTGTGTGTGTATGTGTGGAATGAAACAAGCTCGCCTTGCATCATGGCACTAACGTGGCGCGAACAGGTGGACTGACACTTTACCGTTTGCGTTCCCGGCCAGCCCCCTTTCCTTTCTATCGACAGTCTGGCCGGCTCCGAAGCGCCCTGTCCTTTCAACGTCCCATTGCAAAACGATCATTGACTCGTTTTATGCAGTGCATTCGGAAAGTATTCAGACCCCTTCACTTTTTACACATTTTGTTACATTACAGCCTTATTCTAAAATGAATTTTTAAAATAAAACCCTCATCAATCTACACACATTACCCCATAATAACAAAGCGAAAACAGGTTTTTAGACATTTATAAACAGTTTAAAACAGAAATACCTTATTTACATAAGTATTCAGACCCTTTGCCATGAGACTCGAAATTGAGCTCAGGTCGCATCCTGTTTCCATTGATCATCCTTGAGATGTTCTTTTTCTTGATTGGAGTCCACCTGTGGTAAATTCAATTGATTGGACATGATTTGGAAAGGCACACACCTGTCTATACAAGGTCCCACAGTTGACAGTGCATGTCAGAGTAAAAAACCAAGGCATGAGGCCGAAGGAATTGTCCGTAGAGCTCCAAGACAGGATTGCGTCAAGGCACAGATCTGAGGAAGGGTACCAAAAAATGTCTGCAGCATTGAAGGTCCCCAAGAACCCAGTGGCCTCCATCATTCTTAAATGGAAGAAGTTTGGAACTTCCAAGACTCTTCCTAGAGCTGGCCGCCCGACAGAGCCTTCCAGAAGGACAACCATCTCTGCAGCACTCCATTAATCAGGCCTTTATGGTATAGTGGCCAGAAGGAAGCCACTCTTCAGTAAAAGGCACATGACAGCCCGCTTGGAGTCTGCCAAAAGGCACCTAAAGGACTCTCAGACCATGAGAAACAAGATTCTCTGGTCTGATGAAACCAAGATTGAACTCTTTGGCCTGAATGCCAAGCGTCACGTCTGGAGGAAACCAGGCACCGCTCATCACCTGGCCAATACTATCCCTACGGTGAAGCATGGTGGTGGCAGCATCATGCTGTGGGTATGTTTTTCAGTGGCAGAGACTGTGGGCCAGATGTACTAACGCTTTTGCGCCCACTTCAGGCGTATTTGTTTTCGCAAAGTGTGCATAAAACCATGGCGAGGTATTTACGAACGGGACGCACCGAGATGAAAGCGCAAAATGCGCTTTTCGTGTCATACATATGCATTCATGGGATGGTCAAGGGGAAAGTGGGAGTGTTACATAACGAGATGAGAGGGGAAGCGTAAACTGCACCTAATTATGTATTCCGCGTTAAAAACTGCCTCTTAAAAGCAGGTGTAATTTAGGAAGCGGTTTTCCTGGCATATGCCTCCTGGTGAAATGGCAGCAGTAATCCAAGCAAGACGAAGACATAGGCTAAGGAGACGAGCTGAAAGGATTTTTGCCACAAGAATAACACTTTTTCAGTTGAGTGAAAACTAAATCATTAAGCGTTACAGATTAAGCAGCTACGCAATATTACAGTTACTGGAAGAAATCAAAGATGACATCGAATCACACAAAATATTTGACATTGGCTCAAAAAAATATTTAAAATGTCCGCTACTAATTTATATTGTATCCATATAAAATAAATGGATTCAACCATAAACAAACTAGAACTTTCACGCTATTACAAAGAGGAAATACACATTAAACGAACAACAGCAATGTTGGGCTTTTGTCAGTGTGACTGTTTGTTCAGACTTAATTTTTCTCTTTCTGAGACCTCGCCTCAGTATAGTTGGAGATGGCACAGGTCTGGGTTGCGCAGGTCGGGATGGCACAGGTTTGGGTTGCGCAGGTCGGGACGGCACAGGGCTGGGTTGCGCAGGTCGGGATGGCACAGGGCTGGGTGGTGCAGGGTTGGAGGTTCCGGTCATGCTTACAATGATCGCCTTGAGGCAGTTGTTGGTCTCCTGCTGCTGGCGACATAATCTTGTGACAGCTCGCGTCATTCCATTCACTGCCACCACAAAGTCTTTTACCTGCTGACTGTGGCGCCTCACAGCCCTGATGGAAATGGCCATCTGCTGCACATCCGAAGATATCTTTTGTAGCGCCCTCGTTTGGCCCCTTTGCTCAGTCAAGAGCATTTCATCCACTCATCCATGTTCATCCTACGTGCGGGTGCAGAGGGTAGAGACGAGGTGGAAGGTGCACAGGATGCCGGTTCAGTAGGACCAACATTTGAAAATGCGCTTTCTAAAGGGGAAAAAGGATATGTAACACACTTAACACTCGTAACACCTACAAAACAACTTATACGCTTTTTTGCCAGCGTAGCGTCCATACATTTGTAATAGGCCAACGAACCGTTATGTATACCGAAGGGAAATTGAACACTTTAGTGCTGCAATAATCCCGGACAGTTTTTTACTATCAGCAATGGTATTGGGTGGGTGAATGTTCTATTTTTCAATAGCTAGATATAAATCAAATAAATATAAATGTGACAACAAAGTCCATTTACAATCGCGACTATTTAATCTTAAATCAGCCTTACCTTCATTTTCTAATGTGGACTCAGCAGTATCAATTCCTTCCACGCCTTCCACCTGTTCAGCAACTAGCGTTTGCTGCAAAACCTCTTCAACAGTGGTCAATTCACGCACTTCTGGGGGACCTGAACCAGTTTTCCCGGCCTGTGCCCTGTTAAATGCAACTTTTTCTTTGGTACGGCGTTTGAGGTCCTGCCACCTCTTTTTTACCTCTTCCACCTGTCTGCGGGTCGAGGATATTGCATTGATTTTTTGTGTGATTTCGGTCCAGATGGCATTCTTTTGTGTGGGTGTGGAATTCCGGGCTTGTATGATGTTTAAATTTGCTGTTACCTCATGAACAAGCAGATCAACCTCGTTATCGCTAAATTTTAGTTTTCGCTGTTTTGCCTGACTTGGTGGCTGATCCATGATGGAAAGAGAGGAGGAGGCCCATTCAATTGAGCGTTTAAATACGCGCAATTTACGGTATAGTGGGTGGGGACAGGCGCTGATTACCTGATGAACTGCAGGTTTGGTACATAACACGCACACTGCGGTTTCACATCAAGCGCTTTCTGCGTCTTGGCCATGGCGCTATTAACGCTGCGTTCGCAAATGTACGTACATCTGGCCCTGTGAGTCTAGTCAGGATCGAGGGAAAGATGAACAGAGCAAAGTACAGAGAGATCCTTGATGAAAACCTACTCCAGAGCACTCAGGACCTCAGACTGGGGCGAACGTTCACCTTCAAATGGGACAATGACCCTAAGCACAAAGCCAAGACAACGCAGCAGTGGCTTCGGGACAAGTCTCTGAATGTCTGAGTGGCCCAGCCAGAGCCCTGACTTGAATCCGATCGAACATCTCTGGAGAGACCTGAAAATAGCTGTGCAATGACGTTCCCCATCCAACCTGACAGAGCTTGAGAGGATCTGCAGAGAAGAATGGGAGAAACTCCCCAAATACAGGTGTGCCAAGCTTGTAGAGTCATACCCAAGAAGACTCGAGGCTGTAATCGCTGCCAAAGGTGCTCCAACAAAGTACTTAGTAAAGGGTCTGAATACTTATGTAAATGTGATATTTCAGTTTTTACTTTGTCATTATGGGGTATTGTGTGTAGATTGAGGGGAAAAAAACGTGGTTTTGGGGGGGGGGGGGGGGGGGGTGAAGGGGTCTGAATTATTTTCAAATGCACTGTATCATTTACGAGCCATCCCTTACCTTCTTCAACAAACCTTTTAAATGAGTTTGTCACCAAGCCCCTTAACATGTATTGACCTCTCCTCCTCCCTTGAATTGGATGCAATTGAATCACGGCTACTGTAAAAACAGAAGAGAACCCAATCGAATCACGGCTACTGTAAAAACAGAAGAGAACACAATCGAATCACGGCTACTGTAAAAACTAAAATTTGGAAACAAAAGAGAACACATTGAAGACTAGTCTGCAGAATACACACGACCAGTGGAAACAACAGAGAACACATTGAAGACTAGTCTGCAGAATACACACGACCAATGGAAACAAGAGAGAACACATTGAAGACTAGTCTGCAGAATACACACGACCAATGGAAACAACAGAGAACACATTGAAGACTAGTCTGCAGAATACACACGACCAATGGAAACAACAGAGAACACATTGAAGACTAGTCTGCAGAATACACACGACCAATGGAAACAAGAGAGAACACATTGAAGACTAGTCTGCAGAATACACACGACCAATGAGACCAAACCAACCTAAAGGAATAGGCAGGAAAATCCCTATAAACCTAATTGTGTGTGTGTGTGAGAGAGAGAGTTTGTGTGTGTGAGAGAGAGAGTTTGTGTGTGTGTGTGAGAGAGAGAGAGAGTTTGTGTGTGTGTGTGAGAGAGAGAGAGAGTTTGTGTGTGTGTGTGTGTGTGAGAGAGAGAGAGAGTTTGTGTGTGTGTGTGTGTGTGTGTGTGAGAGAGAGAGTTTGTGTGTGTGTGTGCGTGGGTGTGATTAATTGCGTGTGATTGAAGTCTCTTAGATACTTACCCAGAAAGACTCACAGTTGTAATTGCTGCCAAAGGTGCTTCTACAAAGTATTGACTCAGGGGTGTGAATACTTATGTAAATTAGATATTTCTGTGTTTCATATTTAATAAATGTGCAAAAAATTTGAAAAACATGTGTTCACTTTATCATGATTGGGTATTGTGTATAGATGGGTGAGAGAAAAACAAATGATTGTAATCAAATTTAAATTCAGGCTGTAACAACAAAATGTGGAATAAATCAAGGGGTATGAATACTTTCTGAAGGCACTGTATAAGGTCAAGTCCCGTACTATAAGGTCAAGTCCCATACTATAAGGTCAAGTCCCATACTATAAGGTCAAGTCCCATACTATAAGGTCAAGTCCCATACTATAAGATCAAGTCCCGTACTATAAGGTCAAGTCCCATACTATAAGGTCAAGTCCCATACTATAAGGTCAAGTCCCATACTATAAGGTCAAGTCCCGTACTATAAGGTCAAGTCCCATACTATAAGGTCAAGTCCCGTACTATAAGGTCAAGTCCCATACTATAAGATCAAGTCCCGTACTATAAGGTCAAGTCTCTTACTATAAGGTCAAGTCCCGTACTATAAGGTCAAGTCTCTTACTATAAGGTCAAGTCTCTTACTATAAGGTCAAGTCCCATACTATAAGGTCAAGTCTCTTACTATAAGGTCAAGTCTCTTACTATAAGGTCAAGTCCCATACTATAAGATCAAGTCCCGTACTATAAGGTCAAGTCTCTTACTATAAGGTCAAGTCCCATACTATAAGGTCAAGTCTCTTACTATAAGGTCAAGTCCCATACTATAAGGTCAAGTCCCATACTATAAGGTCAAGTCCCATACTATAAGGTCAAGTCCCTTACTATAAGGTCAAGTCTCTTACTATAAGGTCAAGTCCCTTACTATTCTCTCCCGCGGTACTAGGGACCTGGGTGGGTCAGACAGTGACACTATGGCTGCATCTGAAATGGCACCCTACTCACTTATCAGTGCACTATAAAGGGAATAGGGTGCCATTTGTGATGCATCCTTTCCTTGGAGCCGCTGTCAAAAAAGCACCCTTTAATTGACTCTGTTACTGCAATGAGACGCATAACTTAACAGACGTTGAAAGCAGAGTGGATAACTACGAGCACTGATTTCATGCATGCTAAACATGACGTTTTGGTTGTCAGACTAAGTGTGCATGGCTGCCTAGCAGTCAGCGGTAAAAACTTTACACAAACAGAAAACCCCATGTCAGAAAACCTCCCATTGGTGAAGCATAAATCAGCATGTTGTTGTATTTTCTGCAGCCTTTTGTCCTCCAGCAGCTCTGAATGCTGTGAGCTGGTGTCAAGCAGAGCATGTGAGTGGAGTTGAGCAGTTGGAAATCCCGCTCATTGCTCATGGAGCTCCATGTACAACCGCTCCGTGCTCACAGGAACCGCTCCAAATTCGCTCCATTCATTAAAATCTCAATTCAACCAACACCCATCTATTTTTCTGACTACCTGGACCTACCATTTGGTTTTGAAGTATTGAGATCAAACCATATGATTTGAATGAAAAGTATTTGAATAAACATGAAAAAGGTGAATGTAAGAAGCACTCATCATTTCAAATAACCTACCTGTCATATTAAACAGAACATGCACAGTCTAAATAGCTCAGGAGCCAGACAGGGAGCCTAATTAAAAATGAATACAAATTAAACTAAAAATGACTCATTAGTGACTTTGAATTCATTTTTAGAATACATTGGCTTCAGGCTCATGCGATGGTGCCTGGAGAGCCGGCCAGCAGCGGAGAATATCCTCTCCACTCTAAACATCCTTTTGGCCACTCTAGCCAGGCTGAGCAGAGATGCAGAGATGTTGTTTATATTTTTCTACAGAAAGGTTTTTAGGCAAAATACCCCAATTCAAAACGGAAATCTCCTTGAACGTGGGAATATGGCAGGCCTATTTGGCCAAAAAATAATAAAGTATGGCCTATTGTTTAGACAATATAAGGAGGAGAGGTAGAGAGAAGGAGAGGTAGAGAGGAGGAGAGGTAGAGAGAAGGAGAGGTAGAGAGAAGGAGAGGTAGAGAGGAGGAGAGGTAGAGAGGAGGAGAGAAGGAGAGGTAGAGAGGAGAGGTAGAGAGGAGGAGAGGAGGAGAGAAGGAGAGGTAGAGAGAAGGACAGGTAGAAAGCGAGAGAGAAGGAGAACAAGAAATAATGCGTAATAAGCCGCAGCAAGTGAGAATAGTAACTGGTTGCATCTCAAATGGCACCCTATTCCCCTCTGGGCCCTGGTCAAATGTAGTGCACTATATAGGAAATAGGGTGCCATTTGGGACATAGCTGGCTTCATAGCTGGTGTTTGAGTGGACGGATATTAAAGCCCAGTTAATGAGACTCTAAAGGCCTCTCTCTCTCTCTCTCTCTCTCTCTCTCAGGACTCAAGCAGAGGTGTTCACAATGTCACCCTCCCTCTTTCAGTCCTCTCTCTCCCTCCTCTTCTCCCTCTCTCCTTTCTTCCTTCTTTCTGCCTCCCTCATCCTTTCCCCCCTCTCTCTCTCTCTCCCCTCCCTCCCTCCCTCCTCTTCTGCCTCTCTCCTTCTCTCCGCCTCTCACATCCTCTCCCTCACTCGCACTTTCCTTACCCTCTCCTCTTCTCCCTCCCTTCTCACTTCCTCCTCTTCCTCTCTCCACCCCAAATTACACCAAGGTCGTGATTGTACGCGGGGTTCATTAGACGATGCTGTGTAACAGTGTGTAGATGACGGAGAGAGCGATGGCGCCGACTGCCTAATGGTTGTGTCAGAACGTTACATACGCGCTCTGTCAACGTTGGCTGAGGGAGAGAAATAGGAGCGTTACATTCCGTTCTAACAACATAATCTCCAAGGTTACAATACCGTTCTTCTACAGAGCGTGGCACCACTGTGGAAGGAATAAAGAAATGGATGGAGGAACAATCTTTCTCTAGTACTGTTTAAAGGGAACACAAACAAAGAATGGTAGGTGCAATACGTAGACTAACTGACCTATGAACACACTTATTTTTCCACTTCATTCAATTAAAATGAGAGCTCAACATACTAGCCCTTCTGTAATGTGTAACGGTACGTAGGAGTGACTTCCCAATGTTCTCTGCCTTTGTCACAAGCCATCATGTCAAGGCAGTAAGTCGCACAATGAACTCAGTCATCCACGTTGGAAGAAACCTGTGCTGGAATGCTTGTGGGAGGTAAACAGTAAAAAAATAAATAATGGAATGATGCTGTAGTCTTTTGTTGCTATGACCACTTAATTATTTTGTTGAAATGACCGCTTTAGTTCAATGGAGTTACCTCAGTGGCGATGCTTAGCCTGCTATGGCAAGCCAAAAAGTACATGAACAATGTAGTACTATGAATATACTGAAGCACACAAAGTCACCTCATTCCATTCAACAAAGGTGTGTTATGTGAAAACATACAGGATGATAACTATCCAGGAACAGGTTGGACAGCCCTGGTCTAAACTGTATTTCTGATCAATTTGATGTTAAAAAAAATGTTTTTCTTTCAAAAACAAGGACATTTCTATGTGACCCCAAACTTTTGAATGGTAGTGTACATGTAAATATTGCAAAATTTATATGATTCAATATTCAACTATTTGTGAGAAGATTAAATGTGATTCTAGTCTTCTAAAGGAGAGAATTGTTGCATAGTAAAACTTAGGCCCAGTCAGTGGCCACGCCCAAGTGAACAGACATTGGCTGAGAACTATGAAACACGCCCTACAAAAGCCTGTTGACGGAAGTCAACCCCAGTTACCGATAATGTGAGGACTGTTGTCCAAACGTTTTAAAAGGGCTAATTTCAACTACAACCTAACAAAATTGACATGAGATCAGATAACGTGGAGCTGACGATCAGAATATCGCGTGAGCTGATTATGGAAAAATGGTAGGAACGCTGAACTATTGATCACTAAAGAAGTGATATACTCTACAAAGGACAATGGTGATCTCTGCTTGGCAAAACAGAGCCTTACATCTTCGACCCATCTATCGAAGCGCAGCTCAAGAGTAAATATATAATTATATTTCTTTTCATGAATGTGCGGTTATTAGAATGCACCAGATCTTGTATTTACATTGAGCATAGCTTCATCCTGGTCGGATAGAGACACATCCCTTTGTCTTTAAGCCTTCCTGCTCTTTCATTCACTTTCCTTTGTGTAACCAGCCGTCATATCGGGTTAGTCCACTAGGGACTCTCCATGACATGCAGATTAGATCTTATGACCATCAGAATGAGACTGATAAAGGTAACTATTAATAATTGACTGCTAAAATCATCAGATCTTTAAGAGTGGATTCGGGAGATAGCCGCTCTATATAAACCAATGCTTCCCGTGGTGCCCCAGCTAATTAATTGATAATTGTTGCACGATTTAATTCAATCACGTAATCAATTAAACAATTTGATAAAATAGCATGTCAAAACATTACAACAGGTGACTTTCAGACTTTCACCCCAGATTTCCCAGTCTAATACTGTGGGTAATGGTTGCTTTTGCAGTGTCTTTTTTCTCTGTCTAAGCTTTCTGGTTTTCTCTACAGTACAAGAAAGTATTCAGACCCTTGACTTTTTCCACATTGTGTTACATTACAGCCTTATTCTAAAAATGATTAAATAATCTACACGCAATACCCCATAATAAAAAGCAACAACAGTTGTTTTTTTTTTTGCATTTAAATATATATATATATTTTTTTTTTATATCACATTTACATAAGTATTCAGAACCTTTACTCAGTACTTTGTTGAAGCACCTTCTTCTTGGGTATGATGCTACACACCTGTATTTGGGGATTTTCTTTACGGTGTAGTGCTGATTCTTGTTATTGTCTGAAAGTATATCACCAACAGTCAAGACCGAGACCAGAGTCCAATTCAAGACCATGTTTGTAATTTTGCCAAATTGCCACCATAATAAGAGTTCAAAATGTCCAGTATTTCTGTCTTCATATTTCAGAAGAACATATGGATTCTTTAGACATTCACAAAGGTGAGAAAATGCATGAGGGCAAATGGCGCCAGTCTTCAAATTATTACCCACAGTGGGGAAGAATGAGGGGCTTCTACGCCTTCAGAGAAGGGCTAAGAATTGATTGGGTGGGCCTGGCAACAGTCCCAAAAGCAATGTTCCAACATCTAGTGGAAAGCCTCTCTCAGAAGAGTGGAAGCTGTTATAGCAGAAAAGGGGGACCAGCTCCATATTAATGCCCATGATATTGGAATGAGATGTTTGACGAGCAGGTGTCCACATACTTTTAGTCAAATAGTGTATTTGGCCTAGTTAAGTGGTTTTATGTGCTTAGCCATTCGGAAGCTGATAATTCGTTTTTTACTCCGCTGTTCTCGGCTGGTATCAGGAAGAAATTGGTCCTCACTGTTCGAGACCGAGTCAAGACATAGTACAAATGTATCCAACACTGATACAAGACCGAAACACTCAAAATGTGGTCTTGAGACCGGTCTCGAGTCCTACAACACTGCTAAGGTGTTTCTGAAACAGCAATGTAGACAGGATTTAGAGCACCTTCAAGTTTAAGCGGTTTCAAACTAAGTGGACAGGGGTCCTCTCAGTAGGATTGGCGTTGATGCCCCAAGGACTAGCCTTACCTGATCAGGGTGATCTTGACCTTGGACGAGGCGCTCTTGATGATGGCCGAGGCGTTCAGGTGGCTGCGGCCATACAGGACCTGGTTGTTGATCTGATGGGGAAGGACAGAAGGAGAGAGTGTTAAACTACAATAGAGGGTTGTATTCATTAGGGCACACCATAACAAAAAATATTTTTGCGGGAAAAAATTACATTTCTTAAATGGACAACTTCATGTAGTCCCTCCCTGCTTCGGTCAGTTTTCTTCTGTTGATGCCAAATAAACACAACCCAGGTATTTATCATATACCGGGAGAAGGGATGGATTTAATTTATTTCTCTCTCTAACAAAGACACAGCAACATAAACACTCAAACATGCATGAACACATGCACGCAAAAACGAATACACCCTGTAAGCAGACACGCACCAAACACACACCACACACAGTCATCTTATTGTTGGTGATGATAATGACAGCATGATGCATCTGCTCAAGTGTGACAACAGTGTTAAGCACGCGCGCACACACACACACACATACACTGCAGAGAGATACAGTTGAAGTCGAAAGTATACATACACTTAGGTTGAAGTCATTAAAACTCATTTTTCAACCACTCCACAGATTTCATGTTAACAAACTATAGTTTTGGCAAGTTGGTTAGGACATCTACTTTGTGCATTACACAAGTAATTCTTCCAATTGTTTACAGACAGATTATATTACTTATAATTCACTATATCACAATTCCAGTGGATCAGACGTTTACATACACTAAGTTGACTGTGCCTTTAAACAGCTTGGAAAATTCCAGAAAATGATATTATGGCTTTAGAAGCTTCTGATAGGCTAATTGACATAATTTGTCAATTGGAAGTGTACCTGTGGATGTATTTCAAGGCATACCTTCAAACTCAGTGCCTCTTTGCTCGACATCATGGGAAAATCAAAAGAAATCAGCCAAGCACCTGAAGGTACCACGTTCATCTGTACAAACAATAGTACACAAGTATAAACACCATGGGACCACGCAGCCGTCATACCGCTCAGGAAGGAGACACGTTCTGTCTCCTAGAGATGAACGTACTTTGGTGCGAAAAGTGCTAATCAATCACAGAACAACAGCAAAGGACCTTATGAAGATGTTGGAGGAAACAGGTACAAAAGTATCTATATCCACAGTAAAAGGAGTCCTATATCGACATAACCTGAAAGGCCGCTCAGCAAGGAAGAAGCCACTGCTCCAAAACCGCCATAAAAAAGACAGACTACGGTTTGCAACTGCACATGGGGACAAAGATCGTACTTTTTGGAGAAATGTCCTGATGAAACAAAAATATAACTGTTTGGCCATAATGACCATCGTTATGTTTGGAGGAAAAAGGGGGAGGCTTGCAAGCCGAAGAACACCATCCCAATCGTGAAGCACGAGGCTGGCAGCATCATGTTGTGGGGGTGCTTTGCTGCAGGAAGGACTGGTGCACTTCACAAAATAGATGGCATCATGAGGAAGGAAAATGATGTGGATATATTGAAGCAACATCTCAAGACATCAATCAGGAAGTTAAAGCTTGGTCGCAAATGGGTCTTCCAAATGGACAATGACCCCAAGCATACTTCCAAAGTTGTGTCAAAATGGCTTAAGGACAACAAAGTCAAGGTATTGGAGTGGCCATCACAAAGCCCTGACCTCAATCCTATAGACAATTTGTGGGCAGAACTGAAAAAGCGTGTGTGAGCAAGGAGGCCTACAAACCTGACTCAGTTACACCAGTTCTGTCAGGAGGAATGGGCCAAAATTCACCCAACTTAGTGTGGGAAGCTTGTGGAAGGCTACCCGAAACGTTTGACCCAAGTTAAACAATTTAAAGGCAATGCTACCAAATACTAATTGAGTGTATGTAAACTTCTGACCCACTGGGAATGTGATGAAAGAAATAAAAGCTGAAATAAATCATTCTCTCTACTATTATTCTGACATTTTACATTCTTAAAATAAAGTGGTGGTCCTAAATTACTAGGATTAAATGTCAGGAATTGAGTTTAAATGTATTTGGCTAAGGTGTATGTAAACTTCTGACTTCAACTGTAGGTAACCCATTTTAACTAAATGCTTTTATGATGAGACCATTCAACCTTTACAAAAGCAAGTAAAAGTCTAAATATAGATGTCTGGCTAAAATGCCATTGAACTCTTGGGCACCAGTTTTCCAAAATGGCCACCAACTAGCTCCATCGGTTCTAATTGGACAAGATTAACATGGCCATATCAACATAAATAATTGCTACGTAAAGCCCAATGATGGCTTAAAATGTTTGAGGTGGTGTTTGTGTGTGTGTGTGTGTGTGCACGTGTGTGTATGTCCCTGTGACTGTGTGTGTGAATGCGTCAGCCTATGACTGTGTGTGTGTTGCCGTGGGCTGGGTCTGCCTCCCTCCGCTCCCACTGCTTGTGGGGAGGCACATACATTTTTCATGGCAGCAGTGAAATTGTTGTTATGAGTAAAGCTAGCATGACAGAGAGGGTGGGAGAAATGAAGGGAAAAAAACAACAGGCTTGACAGAGGGAGGGAGGGAGAAAGGGAAGGAAAAAGCAATATGATGGGATGAATGAACATAACATTAGACTACTGTTCTGACCCGCCCTTCTATAACATTAGACTACTGTTCTGACCCTCCCTTCTATAACATTAGACTACTTTTCTGACCCTCCCTTCTATAACATTAGACTACTGTTCTGACCCTCCCTTCTATAACATTAGACTACTGTTCTGACCCTCCCTTCTATAACATTAGACTACTGTTCAGACCCTCCCTTCTATAACAGACTACTGTTCTGACCCTCCCTTCTATAACATTAGACTACTGTTCTTACCCTCCCTTCTATAACATGAGACTACTGTTCTGACCCTCCCTTCTATAACATGAGACTACTGTTCAGACCCTCCCTTCTATAACATTAGACTACTGTTCTGACAATCCCTTCTATAACATGAGACTACTGTTCTGACCCTCCCTTCTATAACATTAGACTACTGTTCTGACCCTCCCTTCTATAACATTAGACTACGGTTCTGACCCTCCCTTCTATAACATTAGACTAGGAGCGGTCCTCCATAACATTAGACTACTGTTCTGACCCTCCCTTCTATAACGTTAGACTACTGTTCTGACCCGCCCTTCTATAACATTAGACTACTGTTCTGACCCTCCCTTCTATAACATTAGACTACTGTTCTGACCCTCCCTTCTATAACATTAGACTAGGAGCGGTCCTCCATAACATTAGACTACTGTTCTGACCCTCCCTTCTATAACATTAGACTACTGTTCTGACCCTCCCTTCTATAACATTAGACTAGGAGCGGTCCTCCATAACATGAGACTACTGTTCTGACCCTCCCTTCTATAACATTAGACTACTGTTCTGACCCTCCCTTCTATAACATTAGACTACTGTTCTGACCCTCCCTTCTATAACATTAGACTAGGAGCGGTCCTCCATAACATGAGACTACTGTTCTGACCCTCCCTTCTATAACATTAGACTACTGTTCTGACCCTCCCTTCTATAACATAAGACTACTGTTCTGGCCCTCCCTTCTATAACGTTAGACTTCTGTTCTGACCCTCCCTTCTATAACAGACTACTGTTCTGACCCTCCCTTCTATAATATTAGACTACTGTTCTGACCCTCCCTTCTACAACAGACAGCACAGAAACAACAGACAGCACAAAAACAACAGACAGCACAAAAACAACAGACACAACAGACAAAGGATCAACTGACAACACATCAGTTACAATTCAGGCTCTTTGATGTTACTATCAATGTTTGTGGAAGATAATCTAAGACAATCACATCAAAACACTGCAGCTCTATATAGACCCATATATAATTAATTCCATTCAGTAGCAGTGCTCAAACCAAGCAACTACTCCAATCAAATCATAAGAATCAAATCACGTCTATATTGCATGGCTGCTCGCTACTTAGGCAGTCTTATCAGAAGCTGAAGGAAGACTGAAAAGAGGAGGTACAGAAAAGAGAAGTGAAAATCAACAGATAGAGAAAGGAAAGAGGAGAAAGAAACGCTTTAGTGAGCCTTAGTGTGGCCTTAGTGACAGCTATTCCCCTGTCATTCCTCAGAGGCAGACACACACACACACAAGAGTGTTCTACTGTTCTGATCCTCCCTTCTATAACATTAGACTACTGTTCTGACCCTCCCTTCTATAACATTAGACTACTGTTCTGACCCTCCCTTCTATAACATTAGACTACTGTTCTGACCCTCCCTTCTATAACATTAGACTACTGTTCTGACCCTTCCTTCTATAACATTAGACTACTGTTCTGACCCTTCCTTCTATAACATTAGACTACAGGTAGCCGAGTGGTTAGAGCGTTGTGCCAGTAACCAAAAGATTGCTAGATCGAATCCCAGAGCCGACAAGGTGAAAACCTGCCAATGTGTCCTTGAGCAAGGCACTTAACCCTAATTTTCTCCACACAATATTTCATGACCCTAAACCCGCCCACGGGTTATGAGTCAACCCGCACATCACTAGTGTGTGTGTTTAGGTATGGCCCCCCCTCACCTCCAGCAGCTCATCCCCTACGCGGATGCGTCCGTCCTTGGCGGCGGGGCCCCCGGGGCTGATGCCTACCACGAAGATGCTGAGGCAGGAGCGGTCCCTGTTCCCCGCCAGGCTCAGACCCAGGCCCTGGCGCTCCTTGTCCAGCTCCACACACAGCAGTTCCCCGCACAGCTCCCCGTAACGCAACCTGATCCGCTCTGGAGGCACAGGAGCAAGAGAGAGCGAGGTGGTTAGTTCTAATGCTGTTTCAGTGTTGAAGAGAGTTACAGGTCAAAGTATGTTTCAGTGTTGAAGAGAGTTACAGGTGAAAGAGCACACCGCCATCTAGTTTTACACATGCACTAGAAAAGTTCTTAAAGGCAATCACTTTGACTGAATATTTGACATAGATACCTCTAGACACACAGAGGAGCATGTTCATCTCTGTTCTCTAGCATAAGGCAAAGCTCTGCTTTTGAGTTTTAGAATGCTAGCTAGTTCTGCTATGCAATAATCCCTATAATTGCAGTATTCAAGTCGCTTTGGATGTACCATGCCATCTATTTAACACAATGTCATCTTCAATCCATTATGAGGTACCCCAGGGCTGTGTCTGAGTCCTGCTGTAGTTCTGATAGAGCTACACAGGTGCCAGGTTACCGTAGGGCTGGGCTATATACTGTATTTTACTATATACCGGTATTGATGCAAGGAAAGGTTTGGGTTTTAGTTTACCTTCTATAATGGTATTTGAATGTTTGGTTTATTAAAATGTGATGATACGCTCTGTGTAACGTCCATTTTTATAATTTACTCTGCTACTTGAGTCATCTCTCCCCGCTCTCTCTCTCCCTCTTCATGACACTTTCCACATGGACCTAGCCCCGCCCCCTTTCACACAAGGAGCGCATTTGTTGTTGCTCGACCAGGAGACACTTGCGTTGATGACAACGATGCCGTTTCCACTCTGCGTCTTTTAGTTTGTGTTTCTTACATCAGCAAACAGCTAGTTTGTCTTTTCGTAGCAAATTGTGGCTAAAACCTGTTAGCCATTAATGCTAATCACTAGTTAGCCTGTGGGAGGGATAGTATCCGTGACTTTTCAGAGATAGCCCTCAATGTTTTTATTTTCTATTTCATTTCTACAGAGGAGAGAGAGGGGATAAGAGAGAGAGAAAGGGAGGGGGTGAAAGAGAGAGAGAGAGAGGGAAAGAGGTAGGGAGAGAGAGACAGAGAGACAGAGAGAGAGAGATTTTTATTCCTGGCACGCTGTGAGAAGTGTCATTAAAAGTCCTAAGAGGTTTATAAATTCCCACCGAGAAAACATTCCACGAGCGTAAAGGAGGTCAGAAACGGAGGGAAAAGAGGAAGAGAGAGCGTGTGGATGGGTTGAGAAAACAAAAAAAGTAGGAAGAGAGAACAGAGGGAAATAGGGAGGGAATAGAGGGAGAGGGAGGTGAGTTGAGCGATAGAGGTGGTGAGTTGAGAGATAGAGGGTGGTGAGTTGAGAGATAGAAGGTGGTGAGTTGAGAGATAGAAGGTGGTGAGTTGAGAGATAGAAGGTGGTGAGTTGAGAGATAGAAGGTGGTGAGTTGAGAGATAGAGGGTGGTGTGTTGAGAGATAGAAGGTGGTGAGTTGAGAGGGAGAGGGTGGTGAGTTGAGAGGGAGAGGGTGGCGAGTTGAGAGGGAGTGGTGCGTAGACACACATACTGACAGAAACACACACTTCCATTGAGAGATCCTCAGAATAATTAACTTATTAACTTTTAGTTAATCAATTGATTTTCAATATACGATGAAAGCCATTCAACATTTGTTGTTTTTGTTTCACGTTTTATTGTCATAAATACAAGTACAGTGGAATGCCTTCCTTGCAAGCTCTAATCCTAACAATGCAGAAATCAACATCAGTAGTACTATAAAATAAAGTAGTGATAGTCCGTGTAGCCATTTTATTAGCTATTTAGCAGTCTTATGGATTGGGGATAGAAGCCGTTTGCGCCAGTACCGCTTGCTGTGTGGAAGCAGAGAGAACAGTCTATGGCTGTCCCCACTACCCTATGTGGCGCCATGCGATCAAGGGCGGCCCAGTTGCCATACCAAGCTGTGATGCAGCCAGTCAAGATCCTCTCAATGGTGCATCCGTAGAACTTTTTGAGGATTTGACGGCCCATGCCAAATCTTTACAGCCTCCTGAGGGAGAAGAAGCGCTTTCGTGCCTTCTTCATGACTGGGTTGGTGTGCGTGGACCATTTTAAGGCCTGATTTGGACAGAGGAACTTGAAGCTCTCGAACCGCTCCACTACAGCCCTGTTGATGTGGATGGGGGCGTGCTTGCCACCCCTTTTCCTGTAGTCCACAATCTGCTCCTTGGTCTTACCGACGTTGAGGGAGAGGTTGTTGTCCTGGCACCACACTGCCAGGTCACTGACCTCCTCCCTATAGGCCGGCTCATCGCCGTCGGTGATCAGCAAAACATGATGGTGTTGGAGTTGTGCGTAGGTGTACAGGGAGTACAGGAGGGTACTAAGCACACCTGTGGGGCCCCTGTGTTGAGAATCAGGGTGACGGGGGAGATGTTGCCTACCCTCACCACCTGGGGTCGGCCCGTCAGGAAGTCTAGGATCCAGTTGCAGAGGGAGGTGTTCAGTCCCAGGTTCCCAAGCTTGGTGACGAACTTGGAGGGGACTATAGTGTTGAACACTGAGCTGTAGTCAATGAACAGCATTCTCACATAGCTTTTCCTCTTATCTAGGTGGGTGAGGGCAGTGTGGAGTATGGATCTGTTGGGGCAGTATGCAGATTGTAGTGGCGCATGCTCTGAGAAGACACCCTGGAATACTGTCAGGCCCCACGAATGTGGGCCTGATTAAAAACCTTACTCAAGTCGGCCTTGGAAAGCAAGATCACCTAGTCCTCTGGGTCAGCGGAGGCCCTCATGCACGGCTCTGTGCTATTTTTGTCGAAAAGCGCATAAAATGTATTGAGTTTGTCTGTTAGAGTCATCGTTGGGCAGATCACGTATGAGCCATTGATATTTGGGCTCAGCTGTCAATTTGTGTGTTCAATATATATTCTGCACTGAATAAATTATTACTACAGCCAGGGTTGTGGAGTAACGTATTACATGTTTATTTTTATTTATGTCACCTTTATTTAACCAGGTAGGCCAGTTGAGAACTAGTTCTCATTTACAACTTCGACCTGGCCATGATTTTTAAATAATTAAATTGCATTTTATTGCATGACATAAGTATTTGATCACCTACCAACCAGTAAGAATTCCGGCTCTCACAGACCTGTTAGTTTTTCTTTAAGAAGCCCTCCTGTTCTCCACTCATTACCTGTTTTAACTGCACCTGTTTGAACTCGTTACCTGTATAAAAGACACCTGTCCACACACTCAATCAAACGGACTCCACACACTCAATCAAACAGCTGTGTAAGGACATCAGGGATAAAATTGTAGACCTGCACAAGGCTGGGATGGGCTACAGGACAATAGGCAAGCAGCTTGGTGAGAAGGCAACAACTGTTGGCGCAATTATTAGAAAATGGAAGTAGTTCAATATGACGGTCAATCTCCCTTGGTCTGGGGCACCATGCAAGATCTCACCTCGTGGGGCATCAATGATCATGAGGAAGGTGAGGGATCAGCCCAGAACTACACGGCAGGACCTGGTCAATGACCTGAAGAGAGCTGGGACCACAGTCTCAAAGAAAACCATTAGTAACACACTGCGCCATCATGGATTAAAATCCTGCAGCGCACGCAAGGTCCCCCTGCTCAAGCCAGCGCATGTCCAGGCCCGTCTGAAGTTTGCCAATGACCATCTGGATGATCCAGAGGAGGAATGGGAGAAGGTCATGTGGTCTGATGAGACAAAAATAGAGCTTTTTGGTGTAAACTCCACTCGCCGTGTTTGGAGGAAGAAGAAGGATGAGTACAACCCCAAGAACACCATCCCAACCGTGAAGCATGGAGGTGGAAACATCATTCTTTGGGGATGCTTTTGTGCAAAGGGGACAGGATGACTGCACCGTATTGAGGGGAGGATGGATGGGGATCTTGGCCAACAACCTCCTTCCCTCAGTAAGAGCGTTGAAGATGGGTCGTGGCTGGGTCTTCCAGCATGACAACGACCCGAAACACACAGCCAGGGCAACTAAGGAGTGGCTCCGTAAGAAGCATCTCAAGGTCCTGGAGTGGCCTAGCCAGTCTCCAGACCTGAACCCCATAGAAAATCTTTGGAGGGAGCTGAATGTCTGTATTGCCCAGCGACAGCCTCGAAACCTGAAGGATCTGGATGGAGGATTGGGCCAAAATCCCTGCTGCAGTGTGTGCAAACCTGGTCAAGAACTACAGGAAACGTATGATCTCTGTAATTGCAAACAAAGGTTTCTCTACCAAATATTAAGTTCTGCTTTTCTGATGTATCAAATACTTATGCCATGCAATAAAATGCAAATTAATTACTTAAAAATCATACAATGTTATTTTCTGGATTTTTGTTTTAGATTCCGTCACTCACAGTTGAAGAGTACCTATGATAAAAATTACAGACTTCTACATGCTTTGTAAGTGGGAAAACCTGCAAAATCGGCAGTGTATCAAATACTTGTTCTCCCCACTGTATATACACACAGTACCAGTCAAAAGTTTGGACACACTCATTCAAGGGTTTTCTTTATTTTTACTATTTTCTACATTGTAGAATAATAGTGAAGACATCAAAACTATGTAAGAACACAACGGCAATCATGTATTAACCAAAAAATATAAAATATATTTTAGATTCTTCAAAGTAGCCACCCTTTGCCTTGATGACAGCTTTGCACACTGTTGGCAAAGCATGCCATTCAATGAGCACAGCATTTATTTTTCAACTCGAATCAATGAGCCCAATCAGTCCTCCATGACAACAAAATCATAAACAACAGAGTAGGGCTGGCTAATAAGTCCTTAGTATTGGGGTCATGCTCAGGTAAAACAATTTGGCTCATCTATACTTCCATATTTCCAAGTCCTATTCTTGAAGATCAAGGGGTATAACGTATTGGAATGACTGGAATTCTGATAGACTTTGGTTTTTAATGTAAAGATATAATTGAATCGTGTTATTTTATGTAGTAGAAAGCAATGGGTTAGAAGAAGCCTACATAACAAACCTATAAAGTAAAATTTAACATCTATATATGGCCAGCTATGTAAACTTTAACCTTGATTTATCCTGCAATAGATGGCGTTCAATTGGTAATATACATATTTGTCTTCTTCTAATGCCTCTTAAGGGAAAAGTAATCTAAAAGTAACGGAATGTAATCAGATTACGTTACTGAGTTTGAGTCCCAAAATTACGTCACGGATTACAATTTTGGACAGGTAACTTGTAACTGTAAAGGATTACATTTAGAAAGTAACCTACCCAAGCCTGACTACAGCACACTGATAAGTGAAACACTCCTCTCCAATGTTCCCTCTCATTTTTGGGGGCACTGAGGACATTGTCTTGTGAGTGGAAACTCAAACATTGAGAATTTTGTGCAATTTACAGTGAACACTGAGGCTGAACCCTTACGGTTTTAGACAGTAGCCAATAGTCTATTGTGGCTATTTGAGCATAATGTAGGCATACCAACAAAACCCATGGAGAAAATCCCATAACATTTTCACATGGAAATAGCTTTTGTTTTATATGATATAGCCTTGAATAGCCTATATGTGGTGTTCAAAGCAGGATTACACTGCATGAGACTTTTAAAAACGTGTTTACATTATGGAGGGCTTGACATTAATTCATAATTTTTTGCTTGGTCTGTAACACCATTGGCCAAATAGGTGAATGTAAATTGCATTGTATTGTGTTGTATGATGCAAGAAACCACTTTACAAAATACAATTAATTATTATTACCACAGAGAATTAGACAATGAAGGCTATTGGCTTATTTGCATATTCAAGCCTGTCTCAAAATACAACGCTGCCCCTTTAATTAAGACAACAGTTTTACCTGACTGCCTTTCAAAGACAGCTTGAAATGAAGCCTACACGTTTTGTGCTCTTGTAGGAAGCAGTAACTCCCCATTGCTGACCAAACTGGGTTAATAACTCGCAAAGAATATCAACAAATGCGCACACATGCAGCTCTGCTCTCTAATCTGAAAAGGGGAGTGTTTAAAAGACAGCTTTGTGGGCTACCCCAGCCAATAGAAATCTACTCCGTTGTGCTATGGCTCTCTCTACAGCAAAATCTCAGACTCAATCTTGCAAAGCTAGATTTGTTTTGGTTTGTTGAGTTGAAAAAGGGGCTGATATGTTGATATGATCACAGAAAAAACGTTGATCTATATAGTGCAAACTAAATGGGGAGAACTCAGTGAAGTTCAATCTCTTGCGTCTCTGCGCTGCCTCTTCTGTGCAGCAGTCCTGGAGGAGGTGCGCGGCCGTGCACTTTAGAGGGAACATTGCTTCCCTCTCTAGGCATCTGTTGATCTACGCAGAATCTGATTATTTCTATCACGTACCATGTTTCAGGCCATTCCTATCAATCAACCAACTTATCCGTCTCCATCTGCAGTGCTGTCCTGCACAGACAGACTACATCGTTACTCTGATCCGGGGTCAGATAGTTTAATTCCCTAATAGTTAAGGTTATTGGGTGTAGATGTAGATATGTTATTATCAGTGGCTTCTACCTAGAGCCCCATTCTCACTAAGGAGGATAAAGCCATTATCCCCCTGTCAAACCTCAACAATAGACATGTCGCTGTACGCAAAACGCTTTGTTCTTTGATTCACTGCAAATTAACAATAAATATAACTCAAGGTCAAGGTTGGTCGCCTGGCGTTTCGAGTGTGCTGTTTTTGGGTAGTGGTTGTTACTGGGTCTAGACGCACTGCTGTGCGCAGGGTACTTTCTATATCGGTCTTCCTTTTCAAATCACCATTTGATATTTGAGTCATGAGGCTTTGATCTCAGTCAGCGGTTTGATTTGGGCGATCAATATCTGCATTGAGTAGAAAACAGAGGAACATAGAGCAGAAGGTCAAAGATGGATTGCATGTTATTTTAGTGTCTAAATGCTTTGTTGGTATTCTGAGTATGAAGCAGGCTTAGAATCAAATTTGGGTCAAATCCAAGTTCTTTAAAAATAGTTAATTTACATTTAATTTAGAGTCGTTTTAATAGACTTGGGGTTTTGGATAAGAATACCAAATCGGGAACTCTTTGCTACCTTGAGTCACGCACACGCAAACGCACACGGTTAAGGAGCACTATCGGAACAGTGTGGGAGGCAGGACAGCTGCTGCTGGCTTAATTATAGATCGCTCTAGTCTCAGAGGGAACGCTGTGTGTGTGTGGTTGTGTGTGTGTGTCAGTGTTCAGCCTGCATCTGGCACTAACATGTGGGTAGTAGGGTGGAAGTGGCCAGCTGAGACAATGTGGCTGGAATGAGACAGGAACAAACTAGCCATGACTGAATGATTTACCAACGGCCTGACCCCAAATAGACACACACACACACCACACACACACACACTGAACACACACCCTGGGGATTTATTATTTCCTCTACTCTTTAGTCTATCAGGTGAATCCAACTTAAGGTGAGAGAAACAGGACTAAGGGATAAAGAGTCTGCATCCCAAATGGCACCTTCTCCTTATTTCTGGTCAAAGGTTATGCATTACACATGTAAGATTTATATTAGTTAAAGGAATAATCTATGTAAATGTAAATGTTGTTTCCAGTCAGAAGTACAGGTCCTGTAGTCTGGCCCCAGCTCTGTGTGTGCCCTTAGAGCTGGCAAGAAAGGCATTTCACTGTACGTGACATTGAAACTTGGACACTCCATCGCTGTCATTTTCAAGTCAAACATTTGGCATGACAATGAGTGGCAGGGAGTTGGCATGATAGCACCAACAGGCGGACACTACAGCCCCTGCACTTGTTTCTAAATAGAACTGCCAGTGTCAATGAGTTTTTTATTAACTAGGCAAGTCAGTTAAGAACAAATTCTTATCTACAATGACAGCCTACACCGGCCAAACTCGGACGACGCTGGTTCAATGGGACTGCCAATCACGGCCGGTTGTGATATAGTCTGGATTGGAACCAGGGTGTCTGTAGTGACGCCTCTAGAGTTCAGTGGTAACCTCCCCCAAAACCAAAGATGACACACACACACGCGCACACACGCACACACACACACACACACACGGAGAGGCAGTGTTGCTCTTCGTTACCTTAGTCAATCGTGTCTACATACTGCATCACCAACCTCTTACGTGTATACTGCATACTATAAAGCTTACTATGCCACTGTACCTTAGTCCAATGCCGCCCTGACATTTATGTATATATTCTCAATCCATTCCTTACTTAGTTTTATGTGTATTTGGGTATATATATGTTGTGAAACTGTTATATATAACTTGTTAGTTATTACTGCACTGTCGGAGCTAGAAGCACAAACATTTCACTACACCCACACGCAATAACATCTGCTAAACACGTGTATGTGACCAATACAATTTGATTTGATTTGCTCAGCCTCTGGAGTGTTGACACTGTCACACACTGATGCCTCAATTAACTGTCCTGTCCTGATGCACACATACGCACACACAAAGACACGCACACACACACACACACACACCTCACATACACACACATACACACACAGAAAATCTAACAAACCCAATCCAGTGAAGTCATGACAAAACACATCATGTCCATTTGTTGTAGTTGTCCCCTGGTGTTTAATTAAGTAATAAGGCCTGAGGGGGTGTGGATATGGCCAATATACCACGGCTAAGGGCTGTTCTTAAGCACGACACAACGCAGGATGCCTCCATACAACCCTTAGCCGTGGTATATTGGTAATATACCACAAATCCCCAAGGTGCCTTATTGCTATTATAAACTGGTTACCAACGTAATTAGAGCAGTAAAAATGTATGTTTTGTCATACCCGTGTTATATGGTCTGACATACCAATCAGCATTCAGGGCTTGAACCACCCAGTTTATAATGTCAGTTGATTCACTGTGACCAGTATTTTTGTTGGAAGGGAGAACACAAGATACAAATTCAAAAAACACATAAGTGCCATCATTCTACAATAAGCATCCACTTCCCTGGACACCTACAGTTGGGAGTCAGTGACCCAGAATGTGAGTTGGTTTAGCATACTGTAGCTGTACTGATTAGAATGGTTGTATGCAAAACAATGGCAGTGGTGGGACTCTGGCCTTTCCCTGAAGACAATACATGGTTTATATGGATATCAGTGATGGGACTCTGGCCTTTCCCTGAAGACAATACATGGTTTATATGGATAGCAGGGGTGGCATTAGAATATAGGATAGGCATTAGAATATAGGATAGGCACTGTCCCCCTCCCCCCCCCCCCCCTCTTTCCACCCTCTCTCTACACAGTTAAAGATAAAGATAAAACATATATATTTTGAAATGAAATAGTGACATGAGGAATAAATACACAGTGAATAACAAGTAAAAATAACATGGCTATATACAGGGAGTACCAGGTAATAGCATGGCTATATACAGGGAGTACCAGGTAATAACATGGCTATATACAGGGAGTACCAGGTAATAACATGGCTATATACAGGAAGTAACAGGTAATAACATGGCTATATACAGGGAGTACCAGGTAATAACATGGCTATATACAGGAAGTAACAGGTAATAACATGGCTATATACAGGGAGTACCAGGTAATAACACGGCTATATACAGGGAGTACCAGGTAATAACACGGCTATATACAGGGAGTACCAGGTAATAACACTGCTATATACAGGGAGTACCAGGTAATAACACGGCTATATACAGGGAGTACCAGGTAATAACACGGCTATATACAGGGAGTACCAGGTAATAAGATGGCTATATACAGGAAGTAACAGGTAATAACATGGCTATATACAGGGAGTACCAGGTAATAACATGGCTGTATACAGGGAGTACCAGTACAGAGTCGATGTGAAGGGGTACCAGGTAATAACAGTACAGAGTCGATGTGAAGGGGTACCAGGTAATAACAGTACAGAGTCGATGTGAAGGGGTACCAGGTAATAACAGTACAGAGTCGATGTGAAGGGGTACCAGGCAATAACAGTACAGAGTCGATGTGAAGGGGTAACAGATAATAACAGTACAGAGTCGATGTGAAGGGGTAACAGGTAATAACAGTACAGAGTCGATGTGAAGGGGTAACAGGTAATTGAGGTAGCTATGTACATATACCTGTAGGTAGGGGTAAAGTAACTAGGCAACAGGATAGACAATAGACTGAGCTGTAGCAGCAGTGTATGTGGAACAGTAGCAGCAGTGTATGTGGTGAATGTGAAAGTGTGTGTGGTGTCAGTATGCATGCCCATGTTATGTGTGTGTGTGTGTGTGTGTGTGTGTGTGTGTGTGTGTGTGTGTGTGTGTGTGTGTGTGTGTGTGTGTGTGTGTGTGTGTCAGGGTGTCAGTTAGGGATGTTAACAGTTAACCGTTAACCGTTAATTGGTTAGCCGTGGAAAATACATTTGACCGGTCATGCTTATCGGTCTATCGGTTCATTTGCATAATTAAATTGGTGCATTGTTTTAATTCCAACTGTTGACTACAAAGCTTCTATCCCCTCAAATAAATCCCCATTCAGCAACAATGCTGGCTAATGCTTCATTATTATTACAGCTAGCAGGGTGTCTAATTAGGAACAGGCTACCTGGAGAGGGATAGAGCCCTGTTAGCAGTAGCGTAGCATCATATTAATGCAGGAGGAAACAGAACACGTCTCAATATAAAAGCTCATTAAAACATTAGAGCCAACTCTTCATGGCTACAGCCCCTTTATTACATAGCAATAATGTTTCTGCCCATAACAAAGTCTCTCCACTCTATGTGGGGAATAGAGTTCAGTGAGTAGATTCCTCACAGTCCATTGTGGAAACCTTTGCCAGTCTCTTTTAAATTACATTTGTTTGTTTTTTCTTTACTTGTGATGTTGTTCACATCGGAGTCTGCTTGGTGCAGGTGCGTGGGAATAATATGATGATATCTTAAGAGAAAAGGAAAACCTGCATACTGCTCTTACCAGTATCACCTTTTCAGCCGCTATCACCTTTTCAGCCAAAATCACCTTTTCAGCAGTGTGCAGGGTTTCCTTTGCTTGGGATGTTGTATATTACTGTAACAAAAATGTGTAACCTCATAACGAGCCTACAGTATGACAGGAGTTATTTATGACCAAGACATTCTACTCCCCCATTATCATAGCCCACAGTAGACGAGACGGGTGTCCTTTCAGGGAACTACCAGTGAACTGTGTAGAGTCTAATCCTTAAGAAGCAGAGTAGCATGTTGCGGTGTGGTCCTCACTGTCCTCCATTTTAGCTCCATCCAGTACCTCCAGCTCCAACAGAGGATTAATGCTACTTTCTATTCAGAGCTTTTCCTAAAGCATCACTGTTGCTTTTTAGGAACTGTTGCTCGAGTTAAGATAGGGCTACGCTTGGTGAAAATAAATGAAGCTCTCTCATAATGCACAAATAGCCAGTTTATCCAGGGATTTTGCATGGCAATTAGCAGGAATCATCTAAAGTCATTCCCAGACACTTCCGCCCAATTACTGAATACAGTAATAATTTTGTTTATATAAGAGATATGAAATGGAGAGGCAGAGAGAGGGAGACAGTTCAGTTGGCCTATCCTAGAAACACTGCTATATGAACAAAGTACATGGCCTGGCCTATCTACCATCTACAGCAGGGGTAGGCAACCCTGTTCCTGGAGTGCTGCAGGATTTTGTTCCAACTAGGCACCACACACCCGACCAATACAGGTGTAGGAAGCGCAACGACAGGGGGAGAGGGGAGGGGAGGGCCAGAGAAACACAAGAGAGAGATAGGCAGGCACACACACAGATAAGCTGGAACGTAAACACACGAGGGTGAAGCGCGCACACACAAAAAGGCTGCCATGCACACAGATACACTGTCCCACATAAACACAAAGCTAGACTGTTTCTCTTATCAGTCAGACACACCTATCTTCTCCTTATAACACAGAGAGAGAACCTCAATGTCATCAACCTCAATGTCATTACCTTCACTTGGGCTGTAATTGGAAGAATTCAAGTGGCTGCCTCTGCTATGACCCTCATTGGTTAAAATTAATTTTAGACGAGGATAATAGGAAATATATTTGGAAATGATGCAGACAATTACATTGATAGAATCCACAATCTATTTTCAATATTAAAGCTGATCCCATCTAAAACATTTTTTTTTAATTAGACAAGGATAAACTCGAAAGACTAAATGATCTCTATGAAACACACATGCACACAACTCTCTCTATCACTCCCACAAACAACAGAGTCCTCCAGAAGACTGTGTGTGTGTTTATCCAGGGATCGACAGGCCTCTCTTGCCACAATCAATGTACCCATGCACACAATCAAGTGCATGGGTACACTGTCAGAAAGAGACTGCACAAACTTGGCCTACATGGGATTTCAGGAAGGAAGAAGCCTCTGCTGTCAAAAAATTATATCAAGACAACAGACTTTTGCCACACAACACCTTGGAAAAGAAATGTCAGAATAATAGTAGAGAGAATTATTTATTTCAGCTTTCATCACATTCCCGTGAGTCAGAAGTTTACATACACTTGGGTCAAATGTTTCGGGTGGCCTTCGACAAGCTTCCCACAATACGTTGGGTGAATTTTGGCCCATTCCTCCTGACAGAACTGGTGTAACTGAGTCAGGTTGTAGGCCTCCTTGCTCGCACACACTTTTTCAGTTCTGCCCACACATTTTCTATAGGATTGAGGTCAGGGCTTTGTGATGGCCACTCCAATACCTTGACTTTGTTGTCCTTCAGCCATTTTGACACAACTTTGGAAGTATGCTTGGGGTCATTGTCCATTTGGAAGACCCATTTGCAATCAAGCTTTAACTTCTGACTGATGTCTTGAGATGTTGCTTCAATATATCCACATACTTTTCCTTCCTCATGACGTCATCTCTTGTGAAGTGCACCAGTCCCTCCTGCAGCAAAGCACCCCCACAACATGATGCTGCCACCCACTTGCTTCACGATTGGGATGGTGTTCTTCAGCTTGCAAGCCTCCCCCATTTCCCTCCAAACATAACGATGGCCATTATGGCCAAACAATTCTATTTTTGTTTCATCAGACCAGAGGACATTTCTCCAAAAAGTAAGATCTTTGTCCCCATGTGCAGTTGCAAACCGTAGTATGGCTTTTTTATGGCAGTTTTGGAGCAGTGGCTTCTTCCTTGCTGAGTCTTATGTCGATATAGGACTCATTTTACTGTAAATATTGATACTTTTGTACCTGTTTCCTACAGCATCTTCACAAGGTCCTTTGCTGCTGTTCTGGGAATGATTTGCACTTTTCGCACCAAAGTACCTTCATCTCTATGGTGTTTATACTTGCATACTATTGTTTGTACAGATGAACATGGTACCTTCAGACGTTTGGAAATTGCTCCCAAGGATGAACCAGACTTGTGGATGTCTACAATTTATTTTCTGAGGTCTTGGATGATTTCTTTCGATTTTCCCATGATGTCGAGCAAAGAGGCACTGAGTTTGAAGGCAGGCCTTGAAATATATCCACAGGTACACCTCCAATTGACTCAAATTATGTCAGTTAGCCTATCAGAAGCTTCTAAAGCCATGACATAATTTTCTGGAATTTCCCAAGCTGTTTAAAGGCACAGTCAATTTACTGTATGTAAACTTCTGACCCACTGGAATTGTGATATAGTAAGTGAAATAATCTGTCTGTAAACAATTGGAAGAATGACTTGTGTCATGCACAAAGTAGATGTCCTAACCGACTTGCCAAAACTATAGTTTGTTAACATGAAATCTGTGGAGTGGTTGAAAAATGAGTTTTAATGACTTCAACCTAAGTGTGTGTAAACTTCTGACTTCAACTGTATGTTTCTCATGCCAATAAAGCCCCTTGAATTGAATTGAGAGAGAGAGAGAGAGAGAGAGAGACAGAGACAGAGACAGAGAGAGAGAGAGAGAGAGAGAGAAGAGACATCAGCGTCTCTTCAGAGCAGTCTGAAGTGGACGGACAGACAGACAGACAGACAGACACTACGTTGGTGTGAGTGACTGAGTGGTTGCATTGGCAACAAAGTGGGCTCATTGTCTCCATATTGCAGTCGAACCACTGGCCCCTCTCGCTCTCAACTCCCTCGTCCCCCTATGTTCCTGCACAGCGGGTGGCTAAAGCTTCCCTACTCACAAACACAAACTAGAAACCCACACATACAAATAAAGGGATGGCTTCACATGAGACTGGCATGAACAGTCACACACACACTCTGACGCACACACACACCTCCTGATTCTCTGTCTGCACAGACTAAAAAGCCGACAAGCTTATTAAAGATACACACTGACCTGGCAGCATGGTCCATGCTTCACTCTCCCAGCAATACGAAGCTTAACATCCCCATGGCCAGTGTGTGTTTGTGTGTCCGTTGTCAACCTCGTGGTGTTGGATGGCAGCACTGCCTTGAGCAAGGCTGAGCAGGCATGCTGAAATATGGAGAGAATCCACAGAGAACACACAGAGATTGGAAAGGAGAGAGAGGAAGGAGGAGAGAGGAGAGTGAGGGAGGGGGAGAGAAAGGAGAGAGGAGAGGGATAGAGCAGAGCAGAGAGAGAGGGAGGGAGGGAGGGAGAGAGAAAGGAGAGGGATAGAGAGGAGCAGAGAGAGAGAGGAAGGAGGGAGGGGGAGAGAAAGGAGAGAGAGGAGAGGGAAAGGAGAGCGACTGCTCACCACACTTACACGCCTCAGCATAACTCTACCCCTCTCCGTCTCCCCACCTTTCTCCCCCGCCACACTATGTGAAGCCATAGAAGAGACAACTAGTCTTATCTATCCCACCTGCCCCATAGAGAATCATTATATTTTACACTATCTTGCCCTCAACACTTTTCTCGACCTCTCTCAAGCATGTGGTAGGGCTGATTGGATTTGGTGTGTTTGTGTGAGGTTGTAATCGTCGATCCATCCCTTTATAAACGCCCATTTATAAACGTTTCTAGTGTGTGTGTGTGTGTGTGTGTGTGTGTAAGCTCGCACGTGTATAAGAGTGTTTGTGTTTTGTGTGAGAGAGAGGAGGGAGCTTTCTCTGCAGTAAAGACAAGGGGGGTTGAGGGGAGGGTGGGGGGTGACAGGAGAAACTGGTGGGGATTGAGGTTGATCTGCACCACTGATCTAGCTGGCAGAGGAGGAGCTGTGTGTGTGTGTGTGTGTGTGTGTGTGTGTGTGTGTGTGTGTGGGCACCATTTAACACACACACACACACACACACACACACAGTTCATTAATCAAGAGCAGAAGGAATAGTGTGTTAGCTGTGGGGGGGGGGCAGGAGTAAATGTTTCATTACGATCTGTTTTGCACATTATGATGGCTTATTGATAAGCCACTTCACAATTTGGCAGCCCAGTCCGCCCACTGATCACACACTGTTATTGCTATTCACCTCATAGATCCTGTCTGACAAGATGGTGTCACAAAACCAAACGTGATACCTCTTCTCACTGTCAAACAGACAGACTTCAACAGCTGACTGACTTTTAAGGAGAAGCCAATGATACATCAAACATCATCTGACCCTCCCAAATGACTCATACATCAAAACACATTTATTTCTCCATCATCTGATATCAGTACACATTCAATTACCAGTTTACAAACACTGTCTGCAGCAGCATCTTAGACACATGTACGCACACGCACACACACACAGCATTTCATCCCACTTTCAATCAAGAAACTTTATTAAAACACACGCATGCAGACAGTTGACATTGCCCCAAATTAATGTTTGTTTGTGTTTTAATAAACCGCCCTCGACAACTCGTTGAAACAAACCCCTTTCAGAGAATATTGCTGAGTGAAGTCATTCTGGGAACTTTGTGATTGCTGCTCCGTCGTCTCTGCACTTCAATTAGCCAGTAATTCAGTGGAACAGCGATGTAGAATAGCAATCCACAGACCGACAGGCTGCTTTGAAACTCCATTACTTTGCCTCTGGCCTGCATACATAGCAGGACGAGTCATCATCTCTCCAGGATAAATATATCTCAATATCAAAACATCATCTTCCCAGGAGAAATAAACAGCATATTGAAGGTAAATCGAATATATTGCGATGGCTTGTAAATGTTAGTTCATATCTAAAATGTTGACTTAATACAAGCAAACTAGCATAAATAGCCTCTGACTTTGAGAATAACGAGGCAATAAATTTGGGCCAATCGGTAAAGCAAATGTCACTCAATGGCAACCAAGAGAGATAACACATTCATTAAAATACAATGTCAAGCATACTTTCGTTCTGAGGTGGTGCGACCCACATAAAATAAATATAATGTATTATATTATATCTACAGTTGAAATCGGAAGTTTACATACACTTAGGTTGAAGTCATTCAAACTATAGTTTTGGCAAGTTGGTTAAGACATCTACTTTGTGCATGACAAGTAATTCTTCCAACAATTGTTTACAGACAGATTATTTCACTTATAATTCACTATATCATAATTCCAATGGGTTAGAAGTTTACATACACCAAGTTGACAGTGCCTTTAATGATGATTTATTTCAGCTTTTATTTCTTTCATCACATTCCCAGTGGGTCAGAAGTTTACATACATTCAATTAGTATTTAGTAGCATTGCCTTTAAATTGTTTAACTTGGGTCAAACGTTTCAGGTAGCCTTCCACAAGCTTCCCACAATAAGTTGGGTGAATTTTGGCCCATTCCTTCTGACAGAACTGGTGTAACGGAGTCAGGTTTGTAGGCCTCCTTGCTCACAAACATTTTCTATAGGTTTGAGGTCAGGGCTTTGTGATGGCCACTCCAATACCTTGACTTTGTTGTCCTTAAGTAATTTTGCCACAACTTTGGAAGTATGCTTGGGGTCATTGTCCATTTGGAAGACCCATTTGCGACCAAGCTTTAACTTCCTGATTGATGTCTTGAGATGTTGCTTCAAGATATCCACATAATTTTCCTTCCTCATGATGCCATCTATTTTGTGAAGTGCACCAGTCCCTCCTGCAGCAAAGCAGCCCCACAAAATGATGCTGCCACCCCCGCGCTTCACGGTTGGGATGGTGTTCTTCGGCTTGCAAGCCTCCCCCTTTTTCCTCCAAACATAACGATGGTCATTATGGACAAACAGTTCTATTTTTGTTTCATCGGACCAGAGGACATTTCTCAAAGAAGTACAATATTTGTCCCCATGTGCAGTTGCAAACCGTAGTCTGGCTGTGGCTTCTTCCTTGCTGAGCGGCCTTTCAGGTTATGTCGACATAGGACTCGTTTTACTGTGGATATAGATACTTATGTACCTGTTTCCTCCAGCATCTTCACAAGATCCTTTGCTGTTGTTCTGGGATTGATTTGCACTTTTCGCACCAAAGTACCTTCATCTCTAGGAGACAGAACACGTCTCCTTCCTGAGCGGCTGCATGGTCCCATGGTGTTTATACTTGCGTACTATTGTTTGTACAGATGAACGTGGTACCTTCAGGCGTTTGGAAATTTCTCCCAAGAATGAACGGGACTTGTCGAGGTTACAATTATTTTTCTGAGGTCTTGGCTGATTTCTTTTGATTTTCCCATGATGTCGAGCAAAGAGGCACTGAGTTTGAAGGTAGGCCTTGAAATACATCCACAGGTACACCTCCAATTCACACAAATGATGTCAATTAGCCTATCAGAAGCTTCTAATTTTCCAAGATTTTTAAAGGCACAGCCAACTTAGTGTTTGTAAACCACTGGAATTGGGATATAGTGAATTATAAGTTAAATAATAAATAAATAATGTCTGTAAACAATTGTTTACTTGTGTCGTTAGTAGATGTCCTAACGAACTTGCCAAAACTATAGTTCTTTAACATGAAATCTGTGGAGTGGTTGAAACATTTGTTTTAATAAGTTTACATTTTTCAACCACATTTATTTTACTTTTTGTACTTTAACTATTTGCACATCATTACAACACTGTATATATACACATTTGAAATGTCTTTATTCTTTTGGAACCTTTGTGAGTGTAATGTTTACTGTACATTTTTTATTGTTAATTTCACTTTCGTTAATCTATTTCACTTGCTTTGGCAATGTAAACCTGTGTTTCCCATGCCAATAAAGCCCTTGAATTGAAATTGAGAGAGAAAGAGAGTATCTCCTCAGGCTGCCTTATTTACGTCAGACGGTTAGGTCCTCAGATGATTGGTACAGGGAATGTGCCCGTCTGTGTATGTGTCTATGTGCGTGTATGAAGCAGGCTCAGGCCAATGCTTTAATAATGACTAATTTAGGACACAATTGAATCACCAAGAAATGGGGTAAGTGTGTGTGTGTGTTATACTTCACACAAACACACTTCTCCATACAAGCTGTGACAAATTATGTTCCTCTAGTCTAACACGACGAATGAGTGTGAGATAGATAGGAGGTAGACAGATAACCAGAGATTAAGTAGGAGGTAGACAGATAACTAGAGATGAAGTAGGAGGTAGACAGATAACTAGAGATGAAGCAGGAGTGTGAGATAGATAGTAGGTAGACAGATAACGAGAGATGAACTACCGGCCTATGGTCCAACAGCAGCCAGCGACCACTAGGACAATTAGGAGATGGTCCCCGGAGGCGAATGAGGACCTACAGGACTGTTTTGAAACAACAGACTGGGATGTCCTCTGAGGCTCATGGGGAGGACATTGATGGACTTACAGACTGCATAACGACTATATACATTTTTGTGTAGACAACACTGTACTCACCAGGAAGATACGCTGTTTTCCAAATAATAAACCCTGGGTCACCAGCGAACTGAAGGACCTGCTGAATGAGAAGAAGAGGGCCTTCAAGGAGGGGGACAGGGACAAATTGAAATGCGTCCGGAGGGAGCTGAAGTTGCAGATTGCTGAGGGGAAGAGAGGGTATAAGGAGAAGATGGAGGACAAGCTGAGGCAGAGCCAGGTGAGAGAGGTATGGAATGGTATGAGAAATATCACTGGCTTCAGAAAGTCGGCAGACGGAGGAGACCCAGGACAGAGCCAATGAGCTGAAACAATATTTTAACAGGTTCGATATCGGCCCTGTCCACCTCTCCTCCAGCTCCCCAGGCCACACACCCTCGCGGCTGTCCCACCCCCACTTTGCGCACAACAACTCGACCCCCTCCCCACTTCCGCCCCCGCTCCCTCTGGACTGATCTGCAACACCTCCCTTCCCCCCACCTCTGGACTGATCCTCAACACCCCCCTTCCCCCCACCTGGGCTGGCTTTCACCACCAACCAAGTGAAGAGACTGCATCAGTGGAAAGCAGTGGGCCCTGATGGCATCAGCCCAAGGGTGCTTAGGGTCTGTGCTGACTAATTGTGTGGAATACTCCAGCGCCACTTCAACCTTAGCTTGAGCCTGGAAAGGGTCCCTGTGCTGTGGAAAACATTGTGCCTGGTCCCAGTGCCCAAGAAGGCACACCCCACTGTCCTGAATGACTTCAGACCTGTAGCGTTAACATCCCACATCATGAAGACCCTAGAAAGGTTAGTCCTCGCTCACCTCAGACCCCTGGTGTGTACATCACTTGACCCCCTGCAGTTCGCATACCAACGCAACATCGGGGTGGATGATGCAATTATCTGCAGAGGGCCTACTCTCACCTGGACAACGCAGGTTGCACTGTGACGGTTATGTTTTTTGACTTCTCTGTAATCAAACCCTGCACTAAAGGACTGTATTTTAAGGAAATTATTGTTATTACCCTAAATTATATCATATGCACATTTAGCAATTTAAGTATCTCTTCCTGTCATTTACCTGTCCAGTTAATGTAACCATGCAAATATTCACTTACCTGTACATTTAACCAGACTGTATATTAAGTAAACTATTATTACCCTCACTTATATCATATGCACATTTAGCTATTTAAGTATTTCTCTGCCATTGACCTGTATTGAATAGTAAACCATGCAAATATTCTTTATTTATCTACATCAACTTGCAATATTTTTATACATTTTGTCACCTAACATTCTGTAACAATGTATAGTGTACATATTCAACCATTCACCCATACTATGCAATGCCTTTTTATAGCTTTTTGCACTCCAGACTTCCTGTATTTTTATACGTTTTCATACTGCGACACGTATGAAATGTATCATGTATCTGTCTTTTGTGTATTTTCGTTCTGACATTTTGCACCCGCCCTGTAGATAGATAGATAGATAGATAGATAGATAATCTATGCCCAATGATAGGCTATCTATGAAGCATTCCCTGTTGGTCACAGGAAGCCATGCTATTTTCTGTCTGAACACATCTGTGGTGTCTGCTCTGGATTTGACACTGGGGCCTGACAGCTGGGGGAAAAAACAGAGCAGTAAAAAGGGTCTGTCATCATTTGAAAGACAGGACCGTTCCCTTGAAGGTACAGACAGGGTTTGGGTATGGGATCCATCCACCTGTAGACTAGATGAGATGTGATGATGGTTTATCGCTCCAAGTGTGTGTGTGTGTGTGTGTGAGTGTGTGTGAGTGAGCGCATGTGTGTATGTGCGTGTTTTGAAGAAACTAAAAAAGATGGATTACATGCGTGTAGGCAGCGGTGCTATTCTAAAACCAGCCGGCGGTCTATGTCTGGCAGGATTCTACACAGCAACACAGTGTCAGCCTTGACCCCATTGTTTTTTTGTTGTTGCTTTCAGACACAACCCTGTAGCTTCCCAAATGGCACCCTAGTCCTTATGTAGTGCACTACCTTTGGCCAGGGCCCATAGGGGATATAAAGGGAACAGGGTGCAATTTGGGCCCATAGGGTTCAGGTCAAAAGTAGTGCACTACAGTGAAAGCCAGGGCCTGGGGCACAGAAAAATGAGGCCTGGCACCCTGCCAGCCTGTGGGACAGGCTGATGGATGAGAGAGAGCTGGCTGCCAGGCCACCCAGGACAGTGCCAGGCCACCCAGGACAGTGCCAGGCCACCCAGGACAGTGCCAGGCCACCCAGGACAATCAACTAAACCTGACACAGTGAAGCTCTTCCCCTAAACGCCTATCTCCACCACAGTGTAATGACTGATCAAGTATTAGCATGCACTGCCCAAGCACACAAAGTACAATCAACATGCACACTGTTTTATTACCATGGGCTTTGTGTGTTCCTTCCCTTGTCAGTATATTTACTCTGGTACAGAGTTTATGATAATATCCAGCTGGGTGCACATGATATCACCTGAGGAGTTAAATCTAAAGTATTTCTTCTCAGTCAATCTCCTCCCTTTCCATCCCTCCATCCCATTCTCCTCCGGACACCGCTCAGCACTAGGGGAAAAACACTTTGAAGAAAAGACAGCCACTCAAAACGTCAACCTTAGCTGCATCCATCGCCAATAGAAGAGTGAATAGAGCGTGTCAGGCCTCCGAAATTATGTCAATAAAAGCTCGGTAGGGCTCTGTAAAAAAAAATATATATGGTAGAGTGGCGCTTTGGGCGTAAGGCCTATGATATCGGCTCCCACCCTTGACAAAATGTTTGAAAAGGGTGCTCATCTCTCGAAAAAGTAAAAACAAACCCACCATGAAAATAGGCTAATATAAAGCCAATGGAATAGTCCCAAAGGTACAAACTCCACCCACCCGGCATGCTGGTACTTGAAACAAAACAAATACATATTGGACCCATGTCTGGCTGCTGGGGAAATAACAACTATTCTATTGAAGCTTTTAATTAATTACACCACTTTAGACTGCTAAAATTATAGTAACAAAACACATAATGTAACAAGTATGATTTATTGCACAAAAATATTAACGCAACATGTAAAGTATTGGTCCCATGTTTTATTAACATTAAATTCTAATGTCGTTTTAGAGAATTTGCCAGTACGTCCAACCGGCCTCACAACCGCAGACCACGTGTATGGCGTTGTGTGGGCGAGTGGTTTACTGATGTCAACATTGTGAAGAGAGTGCCTCATGGTGGTGGTGGGGTTATGGTATGGGCAGGCATAAGCTACGGACAACGAACACACTTGCATTTTATTGATGGCAATTTAAAATCACAGAGATACCGTGACGAGATCCTGAGGTCCATTGTCGTGCCATTCATCCGCCGCCATCACCTCATGTTTTCAGCAAAATAATGCACGGCACCATGCCGCAAGGATCTGTACACAATTCCTAGAAGCTGAAAATGTCCCAGTTCTTCCATGGCCTACATACTCACTAGACATGTCACCCATTCAGCATATTTGGGATGCTCTGGATCAATGTGTACATCTTCGCACAGCCATTGAAGAGGAGTGGGACAATATTCCACAGGCCACATTCAACAGCCTGATCAACTCTATGTGAAGGAGGTGTGTCGCTCTGCATGAGACAAATGGTGGTCACACCAGATACTGACTGGTTTTCTGATCCACACCCCAACTTTATTTTTTTTAAAGATATCTGTGACCAAGAGATGCATATCTGTATTCCCAGTCATTTGAAATCCATAGATTAGGGTCTAATGAATTTATTTAAATTGACTTATTTCCTCATATGAACTGTAACTCAGTAAAATGCATGTTGCGTTTATACTTTTCGTTCAGTATAGACATGAAGAATATGGCAGGAGAGCAGCAGACTGCTTCAGTAACAGAGGTCATCGTGATGTATTAACATGGTAACATGACATAACAAATGGAGGGAACCTCAGAGAGGAGAGGAGAGGAGAGTGGGGAAAGGCGCTTGTTCACAAGGTCAATGTTGTTGGATCTCACCTTAGCTAAGGTCAATCCTTTCTAAATGGAACCTGCATGACTGTGTGAACAAGCCAGAGTGATTGAGATCCTAATGACCTTAGATTCCCAATAAGGCATGCCTGCCATTGCAGCCCAAGCAGACCTTGACAAGAGCCGATGTAAGGCATTGCGAGACTAACAATATTCATGACAACAGCTATTTAAACAGGGTTCTAAACATCTCACCCCTGGGGAAGCAACATAGAGAAGACCAGATGGCATTGAAATTAAATGAAAGTAAGCCACCATGAAGACAAAACATATGGATAGAGGCCCAACACCGAAACCAGACAGAAATCTACTGCAAGGTATCCCTAGAAGGTATACCAGGAAGGTATCCCTAGGAACTTCAATGTGTCGAGGGCCAAGTGGAAAGCGGAAACGCTGAGAAAGTTCAAGTCTTAACCTTTTGTTCAAGCTCAGCAATACAACACCTGACTCAACTAGTCAACTAATCAGCAAGTCATTGATTAGGCTAATGGAATTAGGTGTAATGCTGGGCAGGAACAAAAAGGTGCAAAACCTAAGGGGACGTCCTTGAGGAATGGATTGGGAAACTATATACAGTGCCTTCTGAAAGTATTCAGACCCGTTGACTTTTTCAACATTTTGTTACCTTACAGCCTTATTGTAAAACGGATTAAATAAATATATATCATTCTCAGCAATCTACACACAATACCCCATAAGGCGGCTTCCACCCGGTTACATAACCCTGCACCTTAGAGGCTGCTGCCCTATATACACAGACTTGAAATCCCTGGCTACTTTAATAATGGAACACTAGTCACTTTAATAATGTTTACATATGTTCATCTGTATATACTGTATTCTGTTCTACTGTGTTTTAGTCTATGCCACTCCAACATTGCTCGTCCTAATATTTATATATTTCCATTAATTTACTTTTAGACTTGTCTGTATTGTTGTGAATTGTTAGATATTACTGCACTGTTGGAGCTAGAAACACAAGCATTTCAGTACACCCGCAATAACATCTGCTAAATATGTGTATGTGACCAATACAATTTGATTTGATTTGAAAACAGGTTTTTAGAAAATATTGCACATTTATAAATAAATAAAAAATATATATTAAATAAATATATATATTAAATATTTATTTACATAAGTATTCAGACCCTTTGCTATGAGACTCGAAATTGAGCTCAGGTGCATCCTGTTTGCATTGGTGATCATTGAGATGTTTCTACAACTGGAGTCCAACTGTGGCAAATTCAATTGATTGGCCATGATTTGGAAAGGCACACACCTGTCTACATAAGGTCCCACGATTGAAAGTGCATGTCAGAGCAAAAACCAAGCAATGATGTCGAAGGAATTGTCCGTAGAGCTCCAAGACAAGATTGTGTCGAGGAACAGATCTGGGGAAGGGTACCAAAATATGTCTGCATCATTGAAGGTCCCCAAGAACATAGTGGCCTCCATAATTCTTAAATGGAAGAAGTTTGGAACCACCAAGACATTTCCTTGAGCTAGCCACCCGGCCAAAACGAGCATTTGGAGGAGAAGGGACTTGGTCAGGGAGGTGACCAAGAACCTGATGGTCACTCTGACAGAGCTCCAGAGTTCCTCTGTGGAGATGGGAGAACCTTCCAGAAGGACAACCTCTGCAGCACTCCACTAACCAGGCCTTTATGGTAGAGTGACCAGACGGAAGCCACTCCTCAGTAAAAGGCATATGACATATGAAAGGCCAAGATTGAACTATTTGGCCTCAATGCCAAGCGTCACATCTGGAGGAAACCTGGCACCATCCCTACCGTGATGGCAGCATCATGCTGTTGGGATGTTTTTCAGCAGCAGGGACTGGGAGACTAGTCAGGATCAAGGCAAAGATGAACAGAGCAAAGTACAGAGAGATGCTTGATGAAAACCTGCTCCAGAGTGCTCAGGACTTGGGGCGAAGGTTCACCTTCCAACAGGATAACGACCCTAAGCACACAGCCAAGACAATGCAGGAGTGGCTTCGGGACAAGTCTCTGAATGTCCTTGAGTGGCCCAGCCAGAGCCCGGAATTTAAACCGATCAAACATCTCTGGAGAGACCTGAAAATAACTGTGCAGCAGCGCTCCCCATCCAACCTGACAGAGCTTGAGAAGATCTGCAGAGAACAAATGAGAGAAACTCCCCAAACACAGGTATGCCAAGCTTGTAGCATCATACCCAAGAAGACTCGAGGCTGTAAACACTGCCAAAGGTGCTTCAACAAAGTACTGAGTAAAAGGTCTGAATACTTATGTAAATGTGATATTTCAGTTTATTTGTATATTTATTTAAACAGTTTTTGCTTTGTCATTATGGGGTATTGTGTGTAGATTGAGGGGGAAAAGTATTTAATCAATTTTAGAATAAGACTGTAACGTAACAAAATGTGGAAAAAGTCAAGGGGTCTGAATACTTTCTGAACAAACTGTATTAGAGTAAAAGCATGTAAAAGAGGGGGAACAACACATAGTGCAGTGACAAGATGGCCACCTTCCCCACTCCCTCATGTTAGTACAGTAGTTCTATTGGTTAGGTTGCATCCCTGGCCCACCCTCAGTCGCCAGGCAACAGATACAACAGTCAGCCAATACGCCCCCCTGCAAAGACAAAGAGAGAAACACAGATTAAAGCATCTTCCTTTGCTGCTGCTGCTGCTCGCTAACTTCCTTAGCACGGTAATGATAACAGAGATAACAGCGCTAACTTTCTTAGCAAGCCTACTGATAACAGGTCTGATAATTAGCCGGTCTTACAAAAAGCTCTAACTTCTTTAGCAAGGCTAATGATAATGGGGGTAAATACTAGCATTAGCCTGAATTAGGCATACTTACACATACCTCTTACATTTAAGCTAAAAGATTACTTGTTTTTCAGTTCATGTTAATAGTGCTTGTTGCCGTTTTCAAAATATGTCCACTATGGGCTAAGCCTATTTTAAGCCGTGTATGAGAGAACACTAATACCCTCAAACTGAGTGTTACGATCGAGAACTGAAAACAGGGCTCTAAACTCTACCCCTGGACATTGTCTTCTGTAAAATGCTGAGGCGAGTCGTTTGGGTCTTAAATACACTACATGACCAACAATATGTGGACACCTGCTCGAACACCTGTTGAACAGCTCATTCCAAAATCATGGGCATTAATATGGAGTTGGTCCCCCCTTTGCTGCACTCTTCTGGGAAGGCTTTCCCCTAGGTGCTGAAACATTTCTCAGGGGACTTCCTTTCATTCAGCCACAAGAGCATTAGTGAGATCGGGCACTGATGTTGGGCGATTAGGCCTGGCTCGCAGGCTGCGTTCCAATTCATCATAAAGGTGTCTGAGATTGAGGTCAGGGCTCTCTGCAGGCCAGTCAAGTTCTTCCACACCGATCTCGACAAACCCTTTATGTATGGCACTTGCTTTGTGCATAGGGGCATAGTCATGCTGAAACATGAAAGGGCCGTCCCCAAACTGTTTCCACAAAGTTGGAAGAATCGTCTAGAATGTCATTGCATGCTGTAGCGTTAAGATTTCCCTTCAGACCATTATTCCTCCTCCACCAAACTTCACTGTTGGCACTATGCATTGGGGCAGGTAGCGTTCGCCTGGCACCCGCCAAACCCAGATTCGTCCGTCGGCCTGAGAGACGGTGAAGCGTGATTCATCACTCCAGAGAACACGTTTCCACTGCTCAAGTGTCCAATGGCAGCGAGCTTTACACCACTCCAGCTGACGCTTGGCATTGCGCATGGTGATCTTAAGCTTATGTGCTGCTGCTCGGCCATGAAAACCCATTTTAACAGAAACAATTATTGTGCTGACGTTGCTTCCAGAGTGTGGCATCAAAAAACAGACGATTTTTACATGCTACGCACTTCAGCACTCTGCGGTCCCTTTATGCGAGCTTGTGTTTTCTACCACTTTGTGGCTGAGCCGTTGTTGCTCCTAGAAGTTTCCACTTCACAATAACAGCACTTACAGTTGACCAGGGCAGCTCTAGCAGACCAGACATTTGACAAACTGACTTGTTGGAAAGGTGGCATCCTATGATGGTGCCATGTTGAACATCACTGAGCTCTTCAGTAAGGCCATTCTACTGCCAATGTTTGTCTATGGAGATTGCATGGCGGTGTGCCCGATTATACACCTGTCAGCAACGGGTGTGGCTGAAATAGCCAGATCCACTAATTTGAAGGGGTGTCCACATACTTTTGTAAATATAGTGTACAGGGGAGGTGCTGGGCAGTCAGGCTATCGGCCCCAGTCAGATTGATGCTGATATTCAGCTCTCTGCTGCAGAACAGTCCATTAAACAGCACTCTAGAAATAGAGAGGGAGAGAGATTGACAGCAGTGACAGACCAAAGGGTAAGAGAAAAAGACAGAACAGGAGAGAAAATTGGTAGATGATAGAGAGAGGAGAGAAGAGGGGAAGGAGGGGAGTAAAAAACAAACAAACAAAGGACACGAGGATGAGTCAAGACACGGAACAAGGTGGCAGAAAGGAGGAGGACAAGAACACAGAAAACACAAAATGAAGGCAGGAGAGACAGAAGGAAAGAGAGAGACGGAAAAGGGAGAAGGGCAGACCGAACAGAGAAAGATAGAGGGGTAGACAGAAACAGAGAGAGAGAGAAAGGTAGAGGGGGACAGACAGTGAGCGAGAGAAAGCGAGATAGAGAACTGTGCTGTTCCACTGCCTGCTCGCTTGCTAGGCCTACTTGTTGTTAATTAAGAGACTGAGGACCAGAGCATCACAGCTCAAGACAGAGAGCGACACGTACACATACAGCCAGAGAAAATAGCCCTGAAGCTCTAGTCTGGTCTGTACAGGCAGGGCCAGCACACCGATGAATTCCCTTTGTTCTTTACATCATGAACTGGGTGGAACTGTGAGGTAGCGGTTATTTAATGGTCAAGGACGGTAATAATGAACTGTGAGGTAGCGGTAGCGGTTATTTAATGGTCAAGGCCGGTAGTAATGAACTGTGAGGTAGCGGTTATTTAACGGTCAAGGCCGGTAGTGATGAACTGTGAGGTAGTGGTTATTTAACGGTCAAGGCCGGTAGTGATGAACTGAGGTAGTGGTAGCTGTTATTTAATGGTCAAGGCCGGTAGTGATGACTTAGGCATTTTGTTTATGTTACATTTAAAACATAAGTAACTTTGAAAACAGCAACAGAGCACTCACATCTACTCTTTGACAAGCTAGTCCTGCAAGCTACTTCTAAGACATCATCAGTCCTACCCAGAGCTTGGCAAACACTGATTGACCGACCCTTCACCACACCACATACTTATCAACACTGACTGATTGACCGACCCTTCACCCCACCACCACCACATACTTATCAACACTGACTGATTGACCAACCCTTCACCCCACCACCACCACATACTTATCAACACTGACTGATTGACCAACCCTTCACCCCACCACCACCACATACTTATCAACACTGACTGATTGACCGACCCTTCACCCCACCACCACACACACACACACACACACACACACACACACACACACACACACACACACACTTACCCTGTCACCAAGAAAAAGCTGAGCTCCCGTCACCCCCCTGGATACCCAGACCACAAACCAGCTAAAGGGACAGTTTACCCCAAAGTCAACCATTACATCAGAGGACACCTCATAGATATTGTAGGGTATCAAGACTTTAATGAATGACAATCAGTTGGCACGTCCCAAATTGCATCCTATTCCCTACATAGTGCATTACTTTTGACCACAGCCCTATATAAAAGTAGTGCACACTACGAAGGGAATAGGGTGTCATTTGTGACACAGTTAATGTGTTATAATGTTCATAACAATACTTTTTTCTTCTCTGTCCTGGAGCCCTTACCAAGGGCTCTCAGAGTAAAATGCTATAGTTTAGAGTACTCCAGAGACCAACACTATGTCCATAATCACTATGTGAGAGCAGAACTGCAGCAGTGGAGAGACTGAGAATGGCTGTGGATAACACTGTATCTGGATAGTCCATCAGTTGAAATGATACTGATATAGAGAATCTACAATCTACTAAACCTAACCCTTATTCTAACCCTAAACTTAACCCTTACCCTAACCATGGCCTTAACCCTTATTCTGAACCTAACCCTAACCATGGCCTTAACCCTTATTCTGAACCTAACCCTTACCTTAGCAAGCAGTTATAACCTTAACAAGCAGAGCATCTACAGATGTACTATTCAGACTATCCAAATAAAGTGACTGCAGCAAATGGTCATTTAAGGCACTCCTCCTCGGCAGGGAGACACTCAATGCAGACAGACACTCTCAGACAGACAGATGGACAGACAGGCTCTTAGCCAGACAGACATACTCTTAGCCAGACAGACTCTTAGACAGAAATAGAGGCTGGGATGGGACTGAGTGCCAGTCATTGTGACACGGATTGCGGTGTAGCTGGCTGTCGACCCACCTCAGTCCTCAACACACACCCACACACAGTCAATAACAAGCTGCCCAGGAATACAACACACTGGAGACTTCACACGAACACACTGAGTCGCTGAATGCTATTGAACCAAAAAAAAACAGAACATTCTGGAGCCCTAGTTTGAGATTGTCTTCTATAAATACGTTGTTACATGTCCAAGCAGGAATGTATGATTCCAAATATTTTTATATGCAACCTAATCCAGTGATTGTAATGAATTTTGGGGATAACAATTATGCTATTTTCGTTATATTTTACTCTCAGTATTACACTTCTTAATAAAGCACTGTTAGAGACATTATAAGATGATGACTCAAATGTATTCTATTGTGTGACACTGCCCACTAGGGGAAAATGTTAGTCAGGAGCCCTGCACCATATGCTAGGTAATATTCATTAAAGGGCCAATCCTAACTTCCATTTTTTACTTAGAGCAAGCTAGGGTGTTATGATGAATAGACAGTCACAGACACATGCCAATGGGTAGAAACATGACTAGAATTTTAGTCAGAGCTCAGGGGGAACATAAGTGAGTCTGGTGTAGTGTATTCTGTTGTAGCCTCGAGCCAGAACCCCACTACGTCTGGCAGTGATTTTGCGTCACACAATGTGCTAGTAGCAGGCACCACACATACACACACACTAACACGCTCACACACACACACTGACACAGATTTAAATTTACCGCCATTTGAGAAATGTACCGGACACATACAGTGCATTGAGTGTGTAACAGAATGACAGAAATCACATTTAGATGATGGTAAATTCATCGTAACAAAACATGCTACTCCTGTAACGAAGCAGCTAATAAAACGTTTACTTTACTGACTTTATTGTCCCCATGGGGAAATGTGTTGCATTGTCATGTACACGTTTAAAGTGTTGTTTTAAATACAAAACAAATTGACAATACAACTTTCATAACAGTTACATACCAATAAAAAACTAAAAACTAGCCTACTGGCCTCACTGGGTCGATAAGAACATTAGCCAGAGCTACACATGGCTCACATGTCTAGTTGTGTTTTTCCTGAGGAGGGGTGCCCTATATCTGCACCCAGAAAGGAGTAGTTCAACGTCCGGGTACAGGGGGTGGCTTGGGTCTAAAATTATTCTGTGAGCCTTGCGGAGGGCCCTGACCTTAAAGATCTCACCCAGGCTTGTCTGTTTGACTCCAAGTACCGTCATAATCCTTCTCAGTTTTGGTTAATAACCATAATTTACGAGTCTATTTCTTTATTCCCTAGGAATAGGGAAGTAGTAGGAAAATGCCCATTTGGGGATTGTCTTAGTCACCATGTCTACCACTTATAAGCTTCTCAGTCATTGTTTCTTCACCTCACACAGTAAGTCAACCAAGTCTGTGTTTTTCTACAGCCTAATAGTTCCTCACTATAGGCCTATTTGAAAAATCCTTCCAACAATCTCCCCCTGGATAATCACCAAACCTTGGCGTGAAAGAGCATAATATCATCATCATCATCATCATCATCGGATGATCCCATATATCCAGTGTAAACGTCATAAAATACCGTTCCCTTGGGACGGCGCTCCGTCCCAAGCTCACTGGCTCGGTAAAGTCTAAAGGTTCCGGAATAGGCTAGTTGATAAAATGTTGCAAGTTCACTAGCTATAGGTCACGTCAATACAGATGGAAAGGTGGGCAGACGGGCTGAGTAGAGATATGATTGAAAAAAAAAACAGAATTTGTATTGTGATGGAAATTTTAATGATGGTGCTTTTCTATTCTATATTTTTCTGTGTTCTATCCATGTGCTGCTCTAATAACCAATTTTCTGTGTTCATGCAAGTGACTGATTGGACGAATCCTCACTTATCAGTAGCTGCAATTTGGCAGTACACCCAGACCTTGTTTTGAGGAGAAAGATCTCAGTTTCAAGGTCTCAGCTTAGAGAGAAGAAGCCTTGTGAGGTGTTGGTCTGTCACATGTTATGAACCAGTATTGGTCGGTCACATGTTATGAACCAGTATTGGTCTGTCACATGTTATGAACCAGTATTGGTCTGTCACATGTTATGAACCAGTATTGGTCTGTCACATGTTATGAACCAGTATTGGTCTGTCACATGTTATGAACCAGTATTGGTCTGTCACATGAATGAAACAAAGTGTTAATGATTAACTGATTATGCCATATCATGCAGATATAACTTGTCTGTGTATAGCTGTATATAAGACAACTGCTTATATACGAAGCAGAGCTTCTGACAGACTTGTACATATGGTGTATTGAGTTGGTTGGAACCTCTCCAGCGCGCTGACAAATAAACAATGATTCATTTAAGATTGACTTTGAGTGTTCCTGTGTGTAAGAATTTCCACAACAGCATTTTAATTAGTTGACAAGGTAAATTCTAGGTCAACGGCTGCATTTGGCCGCCAATGATCACAGTGTATCAATGTGTCCATGTGGCAGAGGCTGGTGCTCTCACATTAGTTGAATTTTAACTTTAAATATTTGTATCATTTTAAATCATGTTTATTATTAACCACGTGACAATGATTGAGAAATTAAAACGTTATAATTCAAACGAAACTGTTCCACATAAACGCACATCCTATTTGACACGTAGATCAGTAGAAACGGTAGGATATATTGTATGCTTCCCCAAACTTCAAACTCAAGCGCCGCATATTTAGTCTTTACGGAAGAATTGCCTCAACCTTTCTACAGTCGGATTTTCAAGCAAGCTAAGACATGCCTCGCAATATGAAGTAAAACATTCAGGTTTCAAACAATTAAGTATCTTTTCCAAAAAGCATACTGCCTCCAGCTCACAGTGTAAAGTGGTGGGGGACGCGCTGGTCGCCTGCCTGCTGTTGTCTTGTTTTCCCGGCAAATATTTAATTGATCTTCTTTTCATTGATTTATTTGGGGCCAAAAGCCAGGAATTACCAGACACAGACAGACGCTCAGACACAGACATGCACCTAATCTTACCTGGGAATCCCCCCCCCCCCGTACCAAATCAGCACATTACATGCACACATAGCCAATACAAGGAGCTACATGGATAAGCACTCAGTCAGTCTTGTTGGACACTGCTGTTAGAAAAGCAGACCACACACACACACACCAGACTGAACGGACATCTTAAAATAGGACGTTGCCCCTTTCTACAGTAGGCTAGCCGAGACCTACAGTAGGCTAGCCGAGACCTACAGTAGGCTAGCCGAGACCTACAGTAGGCTAGCCGAGACCTACAGTAGGCTAGCCGAGACCTACAGTAGGCTAGTCAAGACCATTCTTGGTATCTTTTTCTAGCTTTTTTTAGTCAGTAGACAATTGTTTCCCCAGTGACAAGTAAGACAACTGAGATGGCAGCCTATGATTCCAAAAGTAAACTATTTCATCTAACAAATCCAGGGAATGCATGATTGATATACAACCTGTTGAAATAGGAATCCAGAGTTATGTGATTTATTTTTGTGCATATTAGCCAAGGCTATATTATTCACCAGATTGCTAATTAAATAGGATCATGTTGCTTGAAAGATTAATCAATTAGTCAGTAATTGTAAAGTCCTACAAAAACTTTCCAGCGCTAGGCCTATAACAGGCTACTTGATGTAGGCCTATTCACTGCAAATGGCGCTCTCCGCTTGGCTCCGTGGCTGCATCAAAACCATACAGGCATACTACATAGCATACTCCGGCTGTAAAGTGGTGCTATGAACTCAATATTGAGAGGTGAGAAATACATTATATACACTCACAGAAAGTTGTGACTATCCTCTCTGTAACTAGAACAATAGTTGCTTTGAAAACTGTATTTTCCCACAATTGCATTTTGAGCAACGGTCATTTGGTTGTGCTTATTAGACTAAGCCAAGTCAAAGGCTCACAAATGCGTGTGTTTTGGTTGCAGTTTTGAGCCCTGGTGTGTGTGTGTGCTTGCACTGACTTCTATACGGCTCTGCCTGGGTATTTTATAGATTTTCCTGAGCAAAGAAGGTAGAATCAATCAAGAAAACAAAGAGGCTATATCTCCCTCCTCCTCCTCCTCCTCCTCCTCCTTGATAGTGGCATTCATTCACTGCAATGCTGAACATGGATTCAACACACACACACACACAGTTCAGCCCAAAAGCCTTTGCAGGTGTGTGTATACGCATCGACACAGACAACAGCGACAGTTCCTGGATGTGTCCCAAATGGCAACCTATGCCCTACATAATGCACTACTATTCCATATGTAATGGACTACTTTAGACCAAAGCCCTATGGGCCCTGGGCAAAAGTAGTTCGCATCCCTGTCAACAACCACAGGTGGACATGGAGAACACAGTACTCAATATGCAGTTAATAAATATGAAGGTAGATCAGGTATATATGAGGCTTAATCAGATCTGAGCCCTCTTATCAGAGACTGATTGAGACCTGGGACACCAGGGGCGTATTCATTAAGCACTAAACGGAAGAAAACTGAGTGAAACAGGGAGGGACTACCATGACTTGTCTAATCAGAAACACTATTTTGGTTTCAAGACTTTCTACTACGGTGTGTCCTAGTGAATACGACCCAGGTGAGTGGACTCTGTCTGACTGGGCTAGATTGTATAGACACATCTCTATGTATAGTCTGGGATTACATCCCATCAGAGGCCTTTTTCAGAATCCCTCCACGTACAGTAGCCCAAATATGGGCAAACAGCTTACTGTCTTAGTGCAGGGTTTACTGTAAATCTTAATTTCCAATGACTTTCCATCAGGCACACCAGGGTTCAGATACTATTAAAAATCATTTAAAATGGCTTTATCTGTGCTCGATAGCACAGACACAAAACTGAAAACCCCAGGCTAGAGCAAACACTAGGCAGGCTAGAGCAAATGCTCAAAGTATTGGAAAAATTGCGAATAGTATTTGAACCCAGGTCTGGAATCAGTATGTTGTGGCAGTTCACCCAAGGGAGGCCTTTCCACTGAGCGCCTGTGGTCCTGAACTCAGATCAGTGTTTAGCCATCTGATTGATCAGAAGAAGTGGATGACTGGGGCAGGAAAGGAGGGAGGGGGACTTAAGTCAGTCAGCCCCACTGACAAGTCTTCAAACCAAATGGAACTCTATTCCCTATATAGTGCACTATTTTTGACCAGGCTCTGGGAATAGGGTACCATTTGGGATACATACAGCCACTGCTAATGCATGACATCCTATCAGTCAGAGTGGAGTGATTGATTCAGACGGGCTATGCATGGACTGGACATGTAATGCACGAGTTGGACATGTAATGTACATGTATTAACAAGCCCACACACACACACACACACACATCCAGAAAGTCCCCAATGACCATAGTCTCACACACACACACACACACACGTGTTCACATAAGTTTCCACACAAACACACGTGAGAAGAAACGGTTGTTCACATAAGTTTCCACACAAACACACGTGAGAGGAAACGGTTGTTCACATAAGTTTCCACACAAACACACGTGAGAGGAAACGGTTGTTCACATACGTTTCCACACAAACACGCGTGAGAGGAAACGGTTGTTCACATACGTTTCCACACAAACACACGTGAGAGGAAACGGTTGTTCACATAATCTTCCACAAACACACGTGAGAGGAAACGGTTGTTCACATAATCTTCCACACAAACACACGTGAGAGGAAACGGTTGTTCACATAATCTTCCACACAAACACACGTGAGAGGAAACGGTTGTTCACATAATCTTCCACACATACACACGTGAGCCAAAAGCATCAGCAACATTTATATTCCACTCCATCGTTGCACTTCTTCACTATCAAGTCCATTTCAAAGCTTGATGTAACTTTTAAAGAACTAAAACAGCAGGAATTGTAGCAGAGCATCACATCCCAACGACTGCCTATCAAGCCTAAATAAATAAAGTGTGTCTCGAAGAAAGTCTTATAATTTACCAGTCATTACTAACAATTCCATTTCGACAACTGCTCTTAAATCGTTTAAGTAGCATTGATTGTGTCAGAGGTAAGTGACCTCATCAGACCAGATTTAAGTTGTCAGAAGGAAAAGCTTTCATGGTCGTGTGTGTGTGTGTGTGTGTGTGTGTGTGTGTGTGTGTGTGTGTGTGTGTTGTGAATGTGTGTGGTGTGTAGGAAAAACCCACGGGCCCACTGGACAGACGCTAGTCACCCACTTTAATAGCTTAGGGAAGGTGAAAGTAAACACAGCAATGAGCTCACCTCTATTCTCTACTGGACCCACTTTAAAAGTGTTCCAGCTTCACTGACTTTCTTGGTTGTTGGGAAATCGATATTGGTAGAGGGCATTCTATGGTGGAATGACAAAATAATAATTATAACTGGGTGGTTCAAGCACCGCGTAGCGTCGTTCCTAAGAACAGCCCTTAGCCGTTGTATATTGGCCATATACCACACCCCGCTCTGGCCTTCTTGCTTAATATAGATTGGGTTTGTGGAGTGCTTTTACACCAGGGACTCAAATCGCTTTGAAATTGTTAGGGTGGCTGGAACTCTAGTCTGGAATCCAACGGATATGCTCCGTTGCACGATTCTTTCACTTGCAGGAATCCAGGTTGATGGAACAAAGGGCAATAGAGTAGAGCTCAGAGCCAGACAGGGACAGTAGGCTGACTTTAATTTAAAGGGATAGTTCACCCAAAAGTTCAGATGTTGAGCCAACTGAAGGTACAAAAGACACTCAAATAATTCTGTAGTTGAGGTGTGCTATCCCTTTAAGGCCTATTTACACACACCAAGGCCTATATACACACACACACACACACACACACACACACACACACACACACACACACACACACACACACACACACACACACCAAGGCCTATATACACACACCAATACAGAGGGAAGAGAGGCGGATGTACCCAATAACACAGTTTCCGATTTGTCAAGAGAGTAAAGACTGACCTTCGGCCTCCTCCAACTCCTCGTCCTGCTCCTCTGTCAGCTGACCAGGTGGCCGATAGGGTGGGGGGAGTCTCATCGGGGGAGGGGCGCCTCCTAATGCTGCTTTCTGCAGGGGGGGAACCAAAGATATGACGGTAGGTTAGGGAGTGGACAACTCTGGAACTGCAGCACTCCAGGATCAACGCTGTCCATCCCTGACAAAGTCTAAAATGGCTTCCTTCCTCTCCTGCACCAGGAACTGGACAGCTGACTTGAACTTCTAACTCTCTGCTAGAGGAAGTGTTCACCCAAGAGAAGACTGATGCTGTCCTTGGAAACGTCACAGAGAGAGAGGAGAGAAGAGAGAGAAAATAGAGAGGAGAGAGAGGGCTTACGCCTCAAGGAGTGGTAGAAGATGACAGGGAAAAGTGTGGTGTGTTTGTGAATCTGCAATTACGCCAGGCAGCACTCTAGCACCTCCCTATTGCACTAAAGTGGTTGGGAAATGTAACTGTGCAGTACATGAAAGGCTCCTTGTCTGCCTTCTCAGACCTCTAAATGGGGTCTATTCCTCAACATTCCATAATGTCACTTCCATCTCATAGCCTTTACTTATCCAACATTATCCATAGGGAGATATACAGTGCATTCGGAAAGTATTCAGACCCCTTGACTTTTTCCACATTTTGTTACGCTACAGCCTTATTCTAAAATTGATTAACTTGTTTTTTCCCCTCATCAATCTACACACAATACCCCATAATGACAAAGAAAGAAATGTTTTTTGAAAAAAAAACAAATCTCAAATCACACATTTACATAAGTATTGACCCTTTACTCAATACTTTGTTGAAGCACCTGGCAGCGATTACAGCCTAGAGTCTTCTTGGGTATGACGCTACAAGCTTGGCATACCTGTATTTGTGGAGTTTCTCCCATTCTTCTCTGCAGATCCTCCCAAGCTCTGTCAGGTTGGATGGGGAGAGTCGCTGCACAGCTATTTTCAGGTCTCTCCAGAGATGTTTGATTGGGTTCAAGTCCGGGCTCTGGCTGGGCAACTCAAGGACATTAAGAGACTGCTTAGTGTTGTTGTCCTGTTGGAAGGTGAACCTTTGCCCCAGTCTGAGGTCCTGAGCGCTCTGGAGCAGGTTTTCAGGATCTCTCTGTACTTTGCTCCGTTCATCTTTCCCTCGATCCTGACTAGACTCCCAGTCCCTGCCGCTGAAAAACATCCCCACAGCATGATGCTGCCATCACCATGCCTCACTGTAGGGATGGTACCAGGTTTCCTCCAGACGTGAGTTCAATCTTGGTATCAGACCAGAGAATCTTGTTTCTCATGGTCTTTAGTCCTTTAGATGCCTTTTGGCAAACTCCAAGCAGGCTGTCATGTGCCATTAACTGAGGAGTGGCTTCCGTCTGGCCACACTACCATGAAGGCCTGATGGAGTGCTGCAGAGATGGTTGTCCTTCTGGAAGGTTCTCCCATCTCCACAGAGGAACTCTGGAGCTCTGTATGAGTAACCAATGGGTTCTTGGTCACCTCCCTGACCAACACTGATCTCCTCCAATTGCTCAGTTTGGCCGGGCGGCCAGCTCTAGGAAGAGTCTTGGTGGTTCCAAACTTCTTCCATTTTTTGGTACCCTTCTCCAGATCTGTACCTGGACACAATCCTGTCTTAGAGCTCTACGGACAATTCCTTCAAACCTTAAAGGCTTGGTTTTTGCTCTGACAAGCACTGTCAACTGTTGGACCTTATATAGACAGGTGTGTGCCTTTCCAAATCAAGTCCAATCAATTGAATTTACCACAGGTGGACTCCAATCATGTTGTAGAAACATCTCAAGGATGATCAATGGGAACAGCACACACCTGAGCTCAATTTCGTGTCTCATAGCAAAGGGCGATCTCAATGTAATTAAACCAGCTAATTCATTGTGCTTAACAGCCCTCCATCCTCCAGAGGTGGACGTGACGTTAATAGATCTGGGTCTATTAAGCCAAATAATTAAGGTTTGTTGCAGACTGACTGTTCTAATCAAGCTAGGGCACTTTTAGAGTGATGAGATTCCTCCCTCCCTCTGTCCTGGTAACATAAAGGGAACTACAAGGTAATAAACATTAGGGCTGTCCCTGACCCCAAAAAAATATTTGTCTGGTCGTTCGTGTATTTTTCCATACATTGACACATCCTATGTGTTTTAATCAAATCAACTATATTCACTGAGCTTTCTAAACCATACCAAACCATCTTTGGTATAGTGTCGCCATAATATTTGAACAGAGGAAGTGTGACCATAATCATCTGGATATTTTAGTGACCCGTAGTAGACGTACTAAATACCCCCCCGCCTTCAAATGTGAGCTAAACAGTGCAATTGCACTTGAGATGAGTTTAAAGGCTATGGATGAGAAACTTATCATTACCAAATGTTTAGGTCAGTTGTATGCTGCTTTGCGATCTATTAACAGCGAGGGTTGCATTAGGTAATATTTAATACATACACACTAAACATATAAATAGAACCATTCACTGTGAAAGTTGATACATGTAGACTATTCATATACATCTTATATGCAGCAACTAGTTACATTTATTGAATCAGTTATTGTTTTCTTGCGCAAACCATGATCAACACCTGTCAAACGGACATTTCTCTCAAAACACAGGGATGTTGATTTACACGGGACTAGTATTATCATAAAACCCTGGTGTTCGCCCCAAAAAAGTTGGTTATTCTGGCTGGAAGTTTTACTCTCCTGCCATGTAAAATAGACTGACATAGTAGATTCGGACGGGACTACAATTTTAAGACGTTTTTTTTTGTGCTTGTGCACATAATAACATTACCCAACCTTTCCCAGTAAAACGAATCCTGTCGGAATAGGGCACAATAGGGTCTGACCTATAGCATATCATAATCACATCAATAAATTGGTTGTAACATAATATTATTTTTCGGACAATTTGGAACATTTAGAAAAAAAAATTGAAATAATACCCCAGATGATGTTCTAATGAAAAAAAGTGTAAAGCCTTTATTACAGCAAAGCAAAGATTAAAAACTGAGACATTTGTGAAATTGTTTACTTGACATGTGGTTGTGTGAGGCTTGGTGCTCACAGAATCACTAGGCTATTAAACAAACACTCAAACAGGAAACAGAAGCAGGATCTGTCTTATTTCTGTAGATATGTGGATAATTTATAAAGCCAGGTACATTAAACAGCTAGACTATTGATTATAGACCTAATTAAGTTGGGGTTTCCTCTCTCCTCACTTTTCTTAGACAATAAGGCAAGGGCTGTTTTCTCATCTCCTCATAGCAACATGGTCTAGGAAAAGGGACCAATTCAACAGCGCACTGATTTGTTTTAGAACAGTGGATAGCGACCACTATCCAACACGGGAGAAAGAGCATTTGTTATAAATGTATCATTTATTAGAGTTGCACCATTATTATTTTATTTAACCTTTATTTAACTAGGCAAGTCAGTTTATTATTTACAATGACCAGGACGACGCTGGGCCAATTGTGGGACTCCCAATCACGGCCGGATTGTGATACAGCCTGGAATCGAACCAGGGTCTGTAGTGACGCCTCTAGCACTCAAATGCAGTGCCTTAGACCGCTTCGCCACTCGGGAGCCCTGACCAAGGTTTTATGATGATACTAGTCCCGTGTACAAAAGCTGAAGAACATACGTACATTTATTTTCTGTTGCTACTCCTCAACAAAATAAATCTTGGTCGACCAACTGCCTATCGACCAAACAATCAACCAGTTAAAAGTTATAACCAAGCCTGTGACATTTCACCACCATAAAATGTTCTCAGAAAGTGGGGGGGCTGCTTACCGGCATGACTCTCCTCTTTGCCTTGTGTTTTCTGTAACTGGGTGCCGTTAGCGAGACAGGCTGGAAAGAGAAACACACATGCAGACATAGGTGCATGCACACACACAGACAGAGAGAAAAAGAGACAGAGAAAGACACACACACACACACACACACAAAGGAAGAGCATCAAACTCCATTCATGCTTAGATAAGAGACACCAAGCACCAGCCCGAAATAACAATCCAACTACAAGAAATTCTAGCCTACAAGAGAAGCAGCAGAGCAAACAACCAATTCTCTAAGGCAAAGAGGGGGCACCACGAAATACAACAGTGATACACAATGTATCACTGGAGAGATCTGAGGAATATACAAATATTAATACATTTTGATGGGTCATGATTTGTGCTGCGCGTGTGTGTGTGTGTGTGTGTGTGTGTGTGTGTTTACCCTTGGCGTGGCAGCGAGGCTCTGGACGATGAAGACCACAGGACTGGGAGCTGTCTTGATGGCCTGGACCGCCTCCTCATGACTGGCATTCTGGAGGTCCACACCCGATACCTGAAACACACACACACACACAAAGAGACAGAGGTACACACGCACACACACAAAGGGTAAGGGAGGGGATGAAAGAGGGGGAAGAATTAACAGAAAGAAAAAGGGAGTGCGTGAGACAGAGAAAGAGAGATATAGAGAGAGAGAAAGGGAGAAAGAGAGAGAGAGTTTCTATAGCATTGACATGGTGTCATAAGTAGTGTTGCTCTAGCTTTGCAACAGTGTTGAATTAGCATGCCTGAATCATTCCTGTATCAATGCTGTGTCATAGCTATAGAGCTGTGCTAGCGTTCTCTCCTCCTCACCTGCAGTATCTTGTCTCCAGTCTTGAGGGAGCGAGTGCGTCCCGCTGGGCTCTCTGGCAGTACCTGCAATTTATTTAATTAATTAAATGAATGAATTAAATAAAAAGATACAAGTTAGGAAAAACATCTGCGTCAATATACAGATGTAAAGTTACATTCTGGGATTTAAACAAAAACAAAACGGCACGCTACTACTTGTTTTAGTATAAGGCCTCACAAATCACTGACTGAAGCGTTAAGCTAAAAAGTCGATGAAGGGAGAGGATATAGTCACCTGTTTGATGAAGATGCCCTTGAGTTCCTCTCCATTCTTCAATCTCTTGATGACGCTGTGCCCGCCCACGATGCTGATGCCAAGAGACTTGCCATCCTCCTGCCACACCTCCACTCTGCAAGCACACAAAGCCTGTGATCTCTTGCTATGTACCAGAAAAGCTAATTAACGTGTTCATGAGTCAAGTGGCAAGACTTCTTTCTGGATGAGACACACACACACACACACACACACACACACACAACCATGGACGGAACAATTATGAGGACAGCGAGTTCCGGACCTCAGGAAATCTATGTATCTACCTATACAGTACCAGTCAAAGGTTTGGACACACCTACTCATTCAAGGGTTTTCTTTATTTTTGTAGAAAAATAGTGAAGACATCAAAACTATGAAACAACACATACGGAATCATGTAATAACCAAAACAAGTGTTAACAAATCAAAATATATTTTATATTTGAGATTCTTCAAAGTAGCCACCCTTTGCCTTGATGGTGTGGGGGTGCTTTGCTGGTGGCATTGTCTGCGATTTATTTAGAATTCAAGGTACGCTTAACCAGCATGGCTACCACAGCATTCTGCAGCGATACGCCATCCCATCTGGTTAGCACTTTAATTTGTTTTTCAACAGGCCAACGACCCAACACACTTCCAGGCTGTGTAAGGGCTATTTGACCAAGAAGAAAAATGATGGAGTTCTGCATCAGATGACCTGCCATCCACAAATCACCCAACCTCAACCCAATTGAGATGGACCACAGAGTGAAGGAAAAGCAGCCAACAAGTGCTCAGCATATGTGAGAATGGAAAAGCATTTCAGGTGAAGCTGGTTGAGAGAATGCCAAGAGTGTGCAAAGCTGTCATGAAGGAAAAAAGGGTGGCTATTTGAAGAATCTCAAATATAAAATATATTAACACTTTTTTAGTTACTGCATGATTCCATGTGTTATTTCATAGTTTCATTTCTAACTCCGCCCTCTTGTGGCACAGGCCAAGGGCCGACGTGAAACAAACCAACCCAGCTCGACGTGAAACAAACCAACCCAGCTCGACGTGAAACAAACCAACCCAGCTCGACGTGAAACAAACCAACCCAGCTCGACGTGAAACAAACCAATCCAGCTCGACGTGAAACAAACCAACCCAGCTCGACGTGAAACAAACTAACCCAGCTCGACGTGAAACAAACTAACCCAGCTCGCAGACGGCTCAAGTAGACAATAGAGTTAGAGAGATGTCGGACAAAAGGCCATTGTTAAACCGTCCCGCGACTCCTGTCGTGTCTACAGACCTCCCCCAAACAAACAAAAAACGAATCTCGGAAAATGAAAGCACAACCTTATAGATATGTCAGTCAGTCAGATGGCTCTGCCGGCAGAGACTTCTATTGCAGTTGAAGGGCTGTGGCTAGTATTACTTGGCCAGCTAGAAAGATGACGTAAGAAGCTAAAGCTAACATTAAACGGAGCCTACCTCAGCAGGAGCAAAAAATCTGCTACTTAGTTATCATAATAACTTTGCTTTATTGAGAGTAAGCTACTAAGGCAGACAGTGATGATGTGGCGCTCAGTGGTGAGGCTGAGGCAGGATGCAATGCATGCAGGCGGGAGGAAGTAGAGACAGAGAGGAAGGGAGCAAAGGAGACAGGGAGGTAGGGAGCAAAGGAGACAGAGAGGAAGGAAGTAGAGAGAAAAGTTAGTACAGTGGTTCCCAAACTTGAGGTCGTGTCCCCATGTGGGGTCCCTTGAGAAAATCTACTAATCTTATCATAGGAATTAATTCCCCCAATAGGCCCACATTAAAATGCAATCAACACAGTTCTAAAAAAGTCCTACGTTTTCATTTCGTCGCTGATGCTACGTGTCAGTGTGAATCATTTCTCATATTTCCCCTCTTTCAGGGGTATAACACATGACCATTGTATAGCTAATAGGCTTTGTGTTTGTAGATGGACTGAGGTGAATGAACCTACAGCAGCCGAGGTGATAATGGCTGGGGTCATTTTTGCTGTTCTCCAAATAGCATTTGAATGTTTATTATTTTACTGACATTTTTGGAAGCTCATTTACTGCATTTCTATATAATACAAAAAATAAACATTCAAATGGAGAGAAGAAATGACCCCAGCCATTATGACCTTGGCTGCTGTAGGGTCATTCACCTCAGTCAATCTACAAACACTACAACTCAAACCCTGGGCACAGCCCTGCACACACACAATCACTGCAGTTATGATCACATTGCTCTCTATTAGGGGGACCTGGAGTTGGATTTCCTTTTAACTGTAATATAAATTAGTATCCAGGTTCCAAACTACATGCTTTATTTTTTGAAATGTTTATTTACTGTGTATTTAACTAGGAAAGTCAGTTATTTACAATGACGGCCTACCTACAGGGTCAGCCCCTGGAGCTAATTAGGGTTAAGTGCCTTGCTCAAGGACACATCGACAGGTTTTTCATAATGATTCTTCCCCACTCTGTACCGCAAAAACTAAAAACGTACGTGACCCTAAAACTAGGTGAATTTATTGAATCTGCTAAAGATATCATAAAATAAAAATATACTTTGTCAGTATCCTCTTGGACACATACACAGCCCTTACCTGCGTGGGGGTCTCCAGTGACTGAAGGCAGGGGTTTCCTCTCCCTCTCCTTCCTCCCTCTCAGGTAGATCACTAAGAGCACACGCCAAGATGTTGTTAACCACTGTAATTGACCATATTGTTTTCAATGTATTGTTCCTGTACGTTCACTTGTTCTGTATCTACTGTACACACTGACTACTTCCAGCTCCTCCTTGCAAGAGGTTTCTGACCCCATGGGTCTTTTCCCAGTTAACGAAAGGTTAAAGTGCAACTGAACACTCCGATTGAAACGTGTGTTTTTCTGTTGCTCATTAGAAAAACAAGATTTTGGTCTAGGAAGTGTGTTTTCCTGACTAATTCCGGGTTTGGTTAATTATGTTTGTCCCCCAAGAGACACTGTTGACGCGGAAGCCTATTTCACTTCCTCAAAATCCCCAGAATGAATTGAAGATATCTAATAAAATAAATCTGTAATTCATTTTGACGTTTTTGCTGAGGAGGTTTTAGTCATGCAATTTTACATCTAGCTTAGGTATTTGGTGCAGTATTTATCAAGTTTTAAAAATGAGCGACGTGTTATGTAAACAAAGTCGGAGCTGCTGGGCAGGTCTGTCTCACTGTCTATGCTGTTCAACCCATGTTAGTGGGCAAATAGACATCGTCAAATCAAAACCCAACCTTCATTTACCCGTTGTGAGGCACGGATGTTCCAAAACCCATTTTAGACAAGATTGAAGTTATGACAAAATGTATCCTATTTACACTTTGTAGTTAATTCTGACACTAGAATAACGGTTTCTGACTCATATCGATGCCACATAAAGACGTTTTCAATGGGATGTGTTGCTTTTTACAGGCATTCGCTCTTTAAATAACAACCAGAGAGGATGGTGAATATAGAATGTGTGTGTGTGTGTGTGTGTGTGTGTGTGTGTGTGTGTGTGTGTGTGTGTGTGTGTTGAATGTGACTTTACACCGTGTTCTGTTGTCCTACCTGTGCCGTCTTCCTCCCTGGCCCCTCCTCTTTCTCCTCTCTGTGCCAACCAAACTCACCGAGCTAGAAGAGAACATATCAACCATTACGTACACTCCACGGCCACTTCATAAGGTACATCTTGCTAATACCGGGTTGGACCCCCTTTTGCCTTCAGAGCTGCCTTAATGTTTCGTGGCATAGATTCAACAAGGTGCTGGAAACATTCCTCAGAGACTTTGGTCCATATTGACATTATAGCATCAGTTGCTGCAGATTTGTCGACTGCACATCCATGATGCGAATCTCCCGTTCCACCACATCCCAAAGGTGCTCTATTGGATTGAGATTTGAGTACAGTGAACTCATTGTCATGTTCAAAAAACCAGTTAGAGATGATATGAGCTTTGTGACATGGCACGTTATCCTGCTGGAAGTAGCCATTAGAAGATGGGTACACTGTGGTCATAAAGGGATGGACATGGTCAGCAACAATACTCAGGTAGGCTGTGGCGTTTAAACGATGCTCAATTGGTACCAAGGGGCCCAAAGTGTGCCAAGAAAATTGATACAAGGCAGGACGGATCCATGCTTTCATGTTGTTTACACCAAATTCTGACCCTACCATCTGAACGTCGCAGCAGAAATTGGGACTCATCAGACCAGGCAACGTTTTTCCAATCTTCTATTGTCCAATTTTGGTGGGCCGTGCAAATTGTTCTTAGCTGACAGGAGTGGCACCCGGTGTGGTCTTCTGCTGCTGTAGGCCATCTGCTTCAAGGTTCGCGTGTTGTGCATTCAGAGATGCTCTTCTGCATACCATGCCACGTTCAAAGTCACTTAAATCACCTTTCTTCGTCATTCTGATGCTTGGTTTGAACTTCAGCAGATCGTCTTGACCATATCTACATGCCTTTAAAAATATATATTATTTCACCTTTATTTAACCAGGTAGGCCAGTTGAGAACAAGTTCTCATTTACAACTGCGACCTGGTAAAGACAAAGCAAAGCAGTGCGACAAAAACAACACAGAGTTACACATGGGATAAACAAACGCACAGTCAATAACACAATAGAAAGTCTATGTACAGTGTGTGCAAATGTTGTAAGATTAGGAAGGTAGGGCAATAAATAGGCCATAGTGGTGAAATACTTACAAATTAGCATTAACACTGGACTGATAGATGTGCAGATGATGTGCAAATAGAGATACTGGAGTGCAAATGAGCAAAAATAGGGTGGGCTATTTACAGATGGGCTATGTACAGGTGCAGTGATCGGTAAGCTGCTCTGACATTTGATGCTCAAAGTTAGTGAGGGAGATGGTAGTTTCCAGCTTCAATGATGTTTGCAATTCATTCCAGTCATTGGCAGCAGAGAACTGGAAGGAATGGCGGCCAAAGGAGGTGTTGGCTTTGGGGATGACCAGTGAAATATACCTGCTGGAGCGCATGCTACGGGTGGGCGTTGCTATGGTGACCAGCGAGCTGAGATAAGGCGGGATTTACCTAGCAAAGACTTATAGATGACCTGGAGCCAGTGGGGTTGGCGACGAATATGTGAATGCCTAAATGCATTGAGTTGCTGCCACGTGATTGGCTGATTAGATATTTGTGTTAACGAGCAGTTGAATGACCTAATGAAGTGGCCGGTGAGTGTATATCAATCAATCTATCCATTAATCAATCACTTTATTGTACCAGTTGGGATATTTGTAGTGCAGTTGTTCTGTTACATCAGCACTCCTACTCTGAGACACTATGAATACAGGCCTTAGCCAAAGGGGGAAATTATAGAGCTATCCTAGAATGTGAGGACGCTCTTTCAGAGTAAAGATTTCCGATTTAACTAGTATGTGATCTCCTAATCCAGCGGGCAAAGACGAGAGCAGATAAATTAATTGGGTATTAATCTCAAGCAACAAGAGATTTAGTCGAAAACAGAGTGTGAGTGAGTCTGTTATGGACGTGAGGAGAAGTCAAAACGTCCTTTGGGCTCCTTTTGGTTTAATAGAAATCGGACGGGAGGAGAAAAAGGAAAAGGCGGGACTACTGAAGACCAAGATATGGGCTTCCTATTTGATCCTGCGCTGTGAAATTGGTCTCTTTGGGATTTGGAGGGGCTTTGTGGTTGAGAATGCTTGGTGAGAGCCAACCGCAATTCTGTTTTCATACACGGAGTATGTTTTGCCCGTGTGTGTGATTTAGAAGAACTGGATAGGTGACAGCTAATTTCTGATGGCATCCCCATATGTCCAATGCCAGTGTTTCTCAATCCTGTTCCTGGGGACCCAAAGGGGTGCACAGTTTTAGTTTTTACCCAAGCACTAACACACTCAACTCCTCATGAAGCTCAATCCCTTTTTATAACTACTGTTTACAGGCCTCCTGGGCCGTATACAGCTTTCCTCACTGAGTTCCCTGAATTCCTATCAGAATTTGTAGTCATGGCAGATAATATTCACATTTTTGGTGACTTCAATATTTACATGGAAAATCCACAGACCCACTCCAAAAGACTTTCGGAGCCTTCATTGCCTCAGTGGGTTTTGTCCAACATATCTCCGGACCTACACATTGCCACAGTCATACCCTGGATCTAGTTTAGTCCTGTGGAATAAATATTGTGGATCTAAATGTTTTTCCTCATAATCCTGGACTATCGGACCACCATTTTATAATGTTTGCAATCGCGCTCAGACCCAAACCAAGGATTACCAAAAGCTGCGCTATAAATTCTCGGACAACCCAAAAATTGCTAGATGCTCTAGCCAATGAATCTGTTAACCACCTAACTGAGGATCTAAATGTAACCTTGCGTAATACCTTAGACATAGTCGCACCTCTAAAAACTAAAAACATTTGTCACAAGAAATGAGCTTCCTGTTATTTTTTATTTTATTTAACCTTTATTTTACTAGGCAAGTCAGTTAAGAACTAATTGTTATTTACAACGACGGCCTAGGAACAGTGGGTTAACTGCCTTTTCAGGGGTAGAACGACAGATTTTTACCTTGTCAGCTCAGGGATTTGATCCGGCAACCTTTCAGTTACAGGCCCAACACTCTAACCACTTGGCTACCTGCCGACCCATACAGAAAATACCAAAGCCCTTAAGCAAGTTTCCAGAATTATTTTACGGAAATGCGATCCACCAAACTGGAAGTCTTCTGACTAGATTGGAAAGTCAGTATCGTGCAATATCGAAGAGCCCTCACTGCTCCTCGATCAGACTACTTTTTCATACTTTTCCAACCTAATTGAAGAGAATAAAAACATTCCAAATGTATTTTTTGATACTGTCACAAAGCTAACTAAAAAGCAGCATTCCCCAAGAGAACATGACCTTCACTTCAGCAGTGATTCATTTCTAATGATCATGATCATTAGAAAGTCAATTTATTTATTTATTATTTTAACCTTTATTTAACTAGGCAAGTCAGTTAAGAAATTCTTATTTACAATGACAGCCTACCGTCGAACAGTGGTTTAACTTCCTTGTTCAGGTGCAGAATGACAGATTTTTTTCCCTTGTCAGCTCTGGGATTCGATCCAGCAACCTTTTGGTTACTGGCCCAACGCCCTAACCACTAGGCTACCTGCCATCCCAAAATTACAAACTCCTCTTTGAATCTGCGCATTTCTCCAAAAATCAGTTGTCCGGAGTCTGCACAGAACTGCAAGGACATAGGATCAATGGAGACACTCAAGTTTTTTAAAGTTGGGAAACACTGTCCTATCATGTATTTTCAGATATACTGTATGTATGACTGACTCAAGAAACGTCACTGGGGTCACTGCTTGCCATACCATCATGTTACCAGCAGAGGGGGCTCCAAGCCTACTAGAGAGCCAGAGGATGAGCAGATCAACAACATTTTAGAGAATTAATGTAATTACTACAGACATAACTGTAATGACATGTAACTCTTACTCAACCCACTAAAGAGGAGATACTGTCTGAAAAAAATGACACTAAACAAGGCAGATTACATTATATTAATTCTGGCATTTCAAACGTTTAGATTTGTTGAAATAAACACAGTGGGTGTTAGAATGGCGCTGCAATGTATAGCTGCCGTTTTATTGGTTTCTGACCTGCTACCATGTGTATTTTTCTGTGCTGATCTTAACTTTTTTTGTACATAATGTTTCCTCTGAAAAGAGCTTCTGGACTTCAGAAAAGCTTTCAATAAAAGGAAGCGACTGCGTAAAAGAGGCCGACGTGCGGCCACCCTGACGAAACATCGGCAAATAAATAATTTGCCTCTACCCTCCGTTCAATTGGCGAACGTACAATCACTGGAGAAAAAAACTGGACGAACTCCGTTCGAGACCATCCTATCAACTGGACCTGAACAACTGTAATATCCTATGTTTCTCAGAGTTGTGGCTGAACAAGGACATGGATAATATAAATCTAGCTGTTTTTTTATATGCATTGGCAGGATCGAACGGCAGCCTCGGGTAAGCTCAAGGAGGGAGGTGTGTGTCTTGAACCGACAAGGTGAAATGTGTCCTTGAGCAAGGCACTTAACCCTAATTTGCTCCAGGGGCTGACCCTGTAGGTAGGCCGTCATTGTAAATAAGAATTTGTTCTTAACTGACTTGCCTCTTTAAATAAAAGGTTAAATAAAAAATTATAATTAAAGAACATCTAATATTAAGGAAGATCTCTAATATTAAGATTCTGCACACCTTAGTTAAAATACCTAATGATAATCTGTACATTCTACCATTTACCTTTGTCATTTAGACTTACAGTTAGTTAGTGCATACATACTTTTTCGTACTAGTCCCCTCGTGGGAATCGAACCCACAACCCTGGCTTTGCAAACGCCATGCTCTACCATCTGAGCTACACGTGACTACTAGCATGTCACATGTGCAACTATAGAACGCATACCACACACAGGAACGCATACAAAGTTCTCCCTCGCCCTCCATTTGGCCATAACTCTATCCACCTGATTCCAGCTTACAAGCCAAAACTCAAACAGGAAGTACTAGAGAATTACAGGTCACTTGGTTTATAAATTACCCATCAAACTCGGACGACGCTGGGCCAATTGTGCGCCACCCTATGGGACTCCAAATTGGTTGTGATACAGTCTGGATTCGAACCAGCTGTTCTGTAGCACTGAGATGCAGTGTCTTAGACAACTGCGCCACTTGGGAGCCCCAAGTGTAAAGACAAACATTGGGGATCATATTGAAACAGTCGATGTTCATTTTTATGCAGATGATACTGTTCTTTATTCAAGTGGTAGTAGTTCATCTTTAGCTTTTGAACATTCCCAAAGAGCATTTAACATCATACAACCGAATCTGTATGATTTAAAGCTGGTTCTGAATTCGGGTAAAACAAAATGCATGGTATTTTCAAATGTCATTGCTACATTGAATGGACATACTATAGAGCACTATTTGGGAGTGTGGGTGGATGACAAGCCGAGCATCACTGTTCATGTGGAGAACTTGATAAGGAAGATCAAGCTCAAGGTTTTTATTACCGGCATAAGGCTTGTTTTTTTTTTCTGGAAGCCAGGAAGGAGCTGTACGAAGTACATTACTGGCGGTTTTAGATTTTAGTGATATATATATATATATCCAGGCCTCAACCACTACCCTGAGAGCACTTGATACAGTATATCATGCGGCCCGGAGGTTCATTAACAATCAAAAAACGTCTAACACATCATTGTGATCTCTACAGCGCCGTTGGCTGGTCATCATTGACCTTGCGAAGGCTTAAACAGTGTTATATCCTTAAGAAAGATAGAGAAGGCCATACTGGGTAAAATGCCACTTTACGTCTGTTCTTTTTTAAATTAGGTCAGTAAATAAATATAAATTACAGTCCCATTCTGACTTGATTTTAACAGTACCAAGAAATAGAACATATCATGGTAGAAATAGTTTTAGTTACTCAGCTCCTTGGTCCTGGAATTCTGATATCAAAAAAATGTATGATCTATTCACGTTGGTGGAGTTTAAACACTTGGTTGATGTAAATATCATAGAAGAATGTAATTGTCTTTAGGACAGCTGTTTATTAGTTATGACATTCATGTTTCTTTATGGAATATGTAATTGTTGTACTGTATGTCTGTAAAGTTTTGTTCAGGGTTGTGCTAGTGTATGTAAGTTGTTTGTCTGAAACTTTGTTCCCCCTGCTGCTGTTGGACCTGGTCTCTCTTGAAAAATACATTTTACCTCAATGAGAAAAATCTCTCTTTTTTTTTTTAAGTGAAGCCTCAATACAAAAGTGGTCCGATGAAGCGGATGCTAAGCTACAGGAATGTTTTGCTAACAAATACTAGAATATGTTTGAGTATTCATCAGATGGCATTGAGGAGTTCACCACATCAGTCACCTGCTTCATTAAGTGTATAGACAGTGTGGTCCCCACAGTGACCATACATACATATCCCAAGAAGCAATGGATTACAGGCAACATCCGCACTGAGCTAATGGCTAGATCTGCCGCTTTCGAGGAGCGGGACACTAATTCGGACAGTTCTAAGAAATCCCGCTATGACCTTTGACGAGCCCTCAAACAGGCACTCAAATATGTTGCTATGAAATGCTTTGAAAGACTGGTCATGGCTAGCATCAACAGCATCATCCCTGGACCCACTCCAATTCGTATACCTCCCCAACAGATCCACAGATGAGGCAATCTCTATTGCACTCCACACTACCCTCTCCCACCTGGACAAGAGGAACACCTACGTGAGAATGCTGTTCACTGACTACAGCTCAGTGTTCAACACCATAGTGCTCTCCAAGCCCATCACTAAGCTCAGGACCCTGGGACTGAACACATCCCTCGGTACATGTACCCTGTGTATATAGCCAAGTTATCGTTACTCATTGTGTATTTATTATTACTTTAATTATTAGGCGTTTTTCTTTTCTACTATTTCTTCATTTTCTTTCTCTCTGCATTGTTGAAGGGCCCGTAAGTCAGCATTTCACTGTTAGTCCACACCTGTTGTTTACAAAGCATGTGACAAATAACATTTGTTTTGATTGGTGTTGGTAAAGAATTTAACCTAATATTGGTTTTCCAAAAGGAGAGGGGTACTAACTCTGTGTCTGTGTCAGTGAGTTCTGATCTTCCGTTCCTGGAGTCTGAGTCCGCCTCGCTGTCCCAAGTCTCCACCCAGGAATCCACAGACTGACCAAGAGAGAGCTGGTTAAGGAGGGCTCTGGACTCCAGCTCCGAGTTGGGAATCTCCCCCACAGTACCATCTCCAACTTCCTCCTTCACCTGTCAAGATGGCAAGACAAAATGGTCTCATCCTGTCCCCAACCACACTACACCAACCTTCTACCTAAACTACATTGGTCAGCACTGTGAATGTATAGCAGTATAAGTAGCAGTGGTCTTGAAGACAACATGAGAGGTTGAGTTATGTCAGGTGTGTTACAGCTGGGATGGAACACACTGCAGCTCCCTGTTGGCCAGTGCTGATGTAAAAGTGGAAGCCAGACATCTGTCGTCTGACTTGTCAAGGCACAATACCGCAGAGGAGTAGAGCATTCACCTGCTCCTGAGCTCCAGAGTGGCTGGGGGCTGGGGGGACACGGCCTCTGTCTCCCCACGACGGTTGAGGTTTTTTGGGGTACGAGTCCACAGTCTGCCCCTCTCTACCCTTCACCTCCACTTCTCCCTCCTCTTCATCCACGGCCATTTCCCTCTCCTCTACTGGGGGGAGGGGGCTGGGGGTCAGGGTCAAGGCAGGGATCAGAGGTGAGGCGTAGCGCGGGAGACCACTGTCCAGGATCAGCTCAGGTTCGTCCACCTCCTGTCCAAGGACTTCTGGGAGGATAGAGCCATCACGAAACCCCTGCGGAAACACACGTGCTTATAACATTCTAATATACTGCAGTTGTGTTGAATGTTCCACACAGGTAACACCTCTGATAGAGTAAACATTTGGAGTGAACCTGCAGTGCAATTCCCCCAGTGTTTAAGGAGAAACTTAAAGGTAAAACTGGAGCTATGTGCTTCAAGACCAACCTAGTGTGACTACCCTGTGAATACTGTGTGTGTGTGTGTGTGTGTGTGTGTGTGTGTGTGTGTGTGTGTGTGTGTGTGTGTGTGTGTATACACAGTATATACAGTTGAAGTCGGAAGTTTACATACACCTTAGCCAAACACATTTAAAAGTGTTTCCCAATTACTCACATTTAATCGTAGTAAAAATTCCCTGTCTTAGGTCAGTTAGGATCACCACTTCATTTTAAGAATGGGAAATGTCAGAGTAATAGTAGAGAGAATGATTTATTTCAGCTTTTATTTCTTTCATCACATTCCCAGTGGGTCAGAAGTTTACATACACTCAATTAGTATTTAGTAGCATTGCCTTTAAATTGTTTAACTTGGGTCAAATGTTTCAGGCAGCCTTCCACAAGCTTCCCACAATAAGAACTGGTGTAACTGAGTCTGGTTTGTAGGCCTCCTTGCTCGGAAACGCTTTTTCAGTTCTGCCCACAAATGTTCTATAGGATTGAGGTCAGGGCTTTGTGATGGCCACTATTTTGTGAAGTGCACCAGTCCCTCCTGCAGCAAAGCACCCCCACAACATGATGCTGCCACCCTCGTGCTTCACGGTTGGGATGGTGTTCTTCGGCTTGCAAGCCTCCCCCTTTTTCCTCCAAACATAACAATGGTCATTATGGCCAAACAGTTCTATTTTTGTTTCATCAGACCAGAGGACATTTCTCCAAAAAGTACGATCTTTGTCCCCATGTGCAGTTGCAAACCGTAGTCTGGCTTTTTTTATGGCGGTTTTGGAGCAGTGGCTTCTTCCTTGCTGAGCGGCCTTTTAGGTTATGTCGATATAGGACTCGTTTTACTGTGGATATATATACTTTTGTACCGGTTTCCTCCAGCATCTTCACAAGGTCTTTTGTTGTTGTTCTGGGATTGATTTGTACTTTTCACACCAAAGTACATCCATCTCTAGGAGACAAAATGCATGACAGCTGCATGGTCCCATGGTATACTATTGTTTGTACAGGCGTTTGGAAATTGCTCCCAAGGATGAACCAGACTTGTGGAGGTCTACATTTTTTTTTTAATGAGGTCTTGGCTGATTTCTGTTGATTTTCCCATGATGTTGAGCAAAGAGACACTGAGTTTGAAGGTAGGCCTTGAAATACATCCACAGGTACACCTCCAATTGACAATTTTCTGGAATTTTCCAAGCTGCTTAAAGGCACAGTCAACTTAGTGTATGTAAACTTCTGACCCACTGGAATTGTGATATAGTGAATTATAAGTTAAATAATCTGTCTGTAAACAATTGTTGGAAGAATTACTTGTGTCATGCACAAAGTAGATGTCCTAACCGACTTGCCAAACTATAGTTTGTTAACATGAAAAATGAGTTTTAATGACTTCAACCTAAGTGTATGTAAACGTCTGACTTTAAGTTTATGACTAGAGTACAATCCAACATCCCTCAGGTCAAAAGAGAACTCTGGTGTCAAGACTACCTGGCTGTTTTATTACTGCTATCAGAACCTTCTGATGTGTGACAAATATCGAAAGGATGTATGACCAATGATGGCTACAATTAGCTGGGCTAGGGTTTCTCTCCTTCTCTCGCTCTCTCACACACACACACAATAGTAGTGATGGCCTAGCCAAGCTTAGCCAGGGGTACTTAAGAGTTGTGTCCTTAGAACGCACTTAAGACATCCCATGAAGCCGAGAGCGTACTCTTAGCACAGCTCTCATCTCAGACCATCCCGCCGACTCAGCGCCTTTTATCCTCACAAGAAAAGAGGAGAAAGAGAGAAGCCCCCCCCCCGGACAATTTACAGTGAGAAATGTGCCGAGTCTAAAAAACTTAATGGCACAATTAGTCTCATTTTTTGTGGATTTACGGCTGGCCGCCACATTGACTCCCACACGCCGCCATTACATCTTTACCAAAATTCAAGGGTAATATGGGACAGGGAGTGTGGGAGAGAGAGCAAGAGAAGAGAGAGAGAGAAATAAATAACCTTAATGGCACAATTAGTCTCATTTCATTTTTGGTGGATTTATGGCTGACCGTCACTTTAATTCCCAAGCACCACCATTACTTCTTTACTCAAATTGAAGGGTAATTTGGGACAAGGAGTGGGAGAGAGAAAGGAGAGAGAGATAAAGAGAGAGAACGAGAGCGAGGAGGGCTATGCATCACTTCTATAGGGATGCCTCCCAACAACTGTATTGATATCAGCACTTTGACCGTAATTAATGTGCTTGCTTCAGCATCTATTCAGTTTCTACCACTACAACTTACACAGAGTTTACGAAACATTAGGAACACCTGCTCTTTCCATGACATAGACTGACCAGGTGGTCTTCCCTTATTGATGTCACCTGTTAAATCCACTTCAAAATCAGTGTAGATGAAAGAACATCCAGCCAACTTGACAACTGTGGGATGCATTGGAAACAACACGGGCCAGCATTGAGGCTGTTCTGAGGACAAAAGGGGGTGTGCAACTCAATATTAGGAAGGTGTTCCTAATGTTTTGTACACTAAGTGTATTTCACTACCATAAAACACATTCAAACATGCAGGTACACACATTTGCTTTATAATAGATACTACGGCGGTGCTATTATTATTATTTTCTCTGTCCTCTGGAGCCCCAGTTCCCTTAGTTCCCTCTCCTCTGTCCCTCCCAACTACAGGGACACTCTCTGACATAGATATCAGATTGTTTGATCATAAGGTAAAAAGAAAAAACAAGGTAATACCGTAGTACTAAGAAAAAAAGATTATACCGTAGTACTAAGAAAAAAAGATTATACCGTAGTACTAAGAAAAAAAATGTATACCGTAGTACTAAGAAAGAGAGGTAATACCGTAGTTCTAAGAATAAAAGATTATACCGTAGTACTAAGAAAAAAAGATTATACCGTAGTACTAAGAAAAAAGGTAATACTGTAGTACTAAAGCTATTTCAGTATTCTTCAAAAAACTAAAAGGAAATCCAGACGATCGCTTGCATTGGGTAGTTGAAAAAGTAAACGTGAAATAGAAACAAAAGCAAGGCCTCAAACACAAAGCAAACTTTTGAAACGGTTGATTAAAAGCTGATTAAATGTGTGCATTGTCTCTGTCAAATTCATCTGAGACAATGAAGTTGCATTGCATTGTATAAAATAAAAAAAACACCTCCCAAATCAAGTATGTAAAGCCCCTGATCCCTCACCACCTCACGTACCACCAGTGGCTTGCGGATGCCCAGATAGACTGTTCCAGACGGGGCGGCCTTCAGCACCTCCACGGCCTGGGACAGGGTCACCGTGTCCAGGTAGGTGTCGTTGACAAACACCAGCTGGTCCCCGGGGAGCATGTGCCCATGGCGCTCTGCCACACTACCGGGCACCAGAGAGCGGATTACGATGACTGAGCGTGCCACGTCCAGAGGGTCCTGCAGAGGGCAACATAGGCAGTAGAAACATGTTAGAAAGTCAATGGAGAGATGGAGAGAGAGAGAGAGCAGGTGGAGATTAGTTCATTTATTTTTTACCATTGAAACCAGGGTCTCATTTACAGTGGAGCCCTGTGAACATGAAAATACACAATTTAATACACATAATGTAAGATAACAATACAATAAATACAACAAGATGAATCAAAACAAATAACTCTCACATATCAACTTTCTTAAACTCGATCTAAACTGCCCAATGGAGACCAGCGGGTCTAATTTCAATTTGAAGGCTATTCCATGAACCGGGGAGCATAACAACTAAAAAGCATTGGTTAAGACAGAAATCACCTCAAAGCAAAACACAGGCCATTCTATGGAGCCTTCGAGACATTCTGGGAACACTCCTTAGTTCCTATTAACCACTGATGTGTTATGAGTTTGCATTTATATGGGCTGCTATAAGGAGCTATGAGCTGTAATGACTGCTCACAGCAAGTCTTATAATGCACTAGGCTACACCTTCTCCGTGTGATGTACTATCAATGCAAATTGTATTAATTTAAAGTGTCAAGGTGGGAATGAATTAAACCCTCACATTTTCTATCAGACGTGGGTCGAAACAGTTTTTGTGATCTTTGATATAGGCCTAGCTTGCATCAGAGTAATGGAACCAATGGAATAGCCCCAAAAGTGTAAAACCAACCCACTAAGTTAAATTAAATAAACTTAAAACTATTTAAAAAGATAAACACTTACCCACACAGGTCAGGGTTGCTTGCTAGCCTGGCCCTATGCTAGCCTGGCCCTATGCTAGCCTGGCCCTATGCTGAGCCATGGGGAAGTAGAGAATACTAGTAAAAGGCTCTGCTTGCTCCATCCTACAGACAGTTAGGTACATTTATGGAAGGGCCAAACATAGCCACACATCTCCTCTCAGGCCAAGTGTCACTGGCATCAATCACGGCCTGGACAGCCTGCGCCATAAACCTGCAATTCAGCACCAATTTAATGCCTCACGCAATATATTAGACGACCCATATGGGCGAATTTTTATGTGACGAGCACCGATATAAAAGTGATTAACAAGTGGTTATTTATACAAAAACTAAAGCTGTACAAGTGTAATTAGTGGGGCGAGTCAGGGACCAATATGGGAAGGGAGGAGTCATCACCATCATGACTATCCATGGAAGCATTGGAGAAAGGGAATGTGTGTGTGTGTGTGTGTGTGTGTGTGTGTGTGTGTGTGTGGTCCTGAACAGGTGGGAAGAGGAGAACAGGGCAGAGGATCAGGAATGTTGACAGGGACTTCCTTCCTGCGGGGTGCAGCTCAATGGGAGAGTCATATGTGCTGTGTGACCAGCAACCTGGTGCCCGAGTGGCCACATCCAGCGCCGACTCTACCGATAGACACTTTATTGAGGAATAATGTACTTTCTATTGTCCCACCTAGCAATCTGAAGATGAATGCACTTTACTGCAAGTGGCTGTGGATAAGAGCGTCTGACTCATGTAAAATGGTCTCTACTATGCCATTCCTCAGATAAAAAAAAGCTCAAGCCCTAACCAGAGAGCTAGGATCAGAATACCCTTCAGAAAGTCTAACTGTAACCATTTGGGGAAGGAAAATAGATATCTGACCCCAGGTCAGGGATTAGGGGCCTAAGACTGAGATGAGAGGGCAGCTCTAGGCCTCCTATGGAGAGAGGGCCAGACAGACAAACATTTGACATCACTAAACCTACACTGATCTGAAGCCAGACTATAGCCGACCATAGGAGCACAACAGAAGGCTCTATACTCTACTACAAAAGAGGGGCAGGCCAGGCAGCGAGCTACAGCACAACAGGTTACACAGTAGATAGAGAGCGAGAGAGAGAGAGAGGGAGCAAGAGAGATAGATAGAGGGAGCAAGAGAGAGAGTGCGAGAGAGAGCAGAGGATTTAGGGGAAGAGGAGACCTGCTGGAACGGAGAATACAAACACTGGGATCCAGTGTAACGGCCAAGTAGAGGATGAAGAAGAAGAAGTGGGTGTTTGTACTTGTATACAAGTAAGTTGTACTCCAGCTGGCCCTTTCCAGAGACACAGGCTGCATTGTCCTGCTCCGCCGATTCAGCCAAGAGTGATTCACCTCGCTTCGCCTCGCCCCATTCACACACACAAGAAATCACACAGGCACGCACGCACACAAAAACACACACACACAAAAACACACACCCCATAGGGCCAGCAGAGTGGCTCTTAAAGTAGGGAATGGGACGTGGGGTTGAGTTTGTGTTCGGGGGGATATCGGATGAGAGCGAGGGAGGGAGTGAGGCGAGATTAGGGCCCACGGACGGCAACATCGCGTGTCAATGAAACCGAGACATTATGGATTCCCAGGCCTGTCAGTTTGAAATAAGTCAGACATTTCTTATTTCTGTTTCTGCTGGAGTGCGCAGGAGGTTTAAGGCTCTATATAAAATGTCTCATCGGATTGGAGGGGTGTAGAGGGGGGGTTCTGGCAAAAGGGAAAATCTACTTTCCATGTAACAACCTTGAGGTCAGTTATGATTGAAAAGAATGGTTGCCTCACAAATTGCACTCTACTCCCCATGTAGTGCACAACTTTTGACCAGGGCCCAAAGTGGAACGTAGCCAAAGCCAATGCCAGCAGAGTTTATGGCGTAGGATGGTGCATTTTTCTCTACAGTGAAAGCAGAACGTTTTCACTGTGTGTACATAAGAACGCCATGAGAATAGCTGTAAACTATTTGAGTGAAATAATTTGGGCTCACATTTTTATACTTATCATAATGAACGATAATCAGCTAAATGCCTGCTTAAGTGATCGGTATGGTCAGTGTCGATCATTTTTGGTTTATCGTCCCAGCTCCCGAGTATAGGCAAAAGGCCCAGTGTGTTCCTGCCAGGGCCTCCATGTGGAGAAAAGCGGGGCTATGATGGTAGTGGTGGGACGGTGGGCCATGATGTCAGACTGACAGATAGTCAATCTGGAGCGGTCTGTCCGCCTGTCTGTCAGTGTCTGTCTGAGCATGACTAACACCATGCACACTACGGTTTATCACTGCATTGTGTGACATAGCCCTCTGCTCAGCAAAGCGTTTTAATGTCCATCGTCATCCAATTCAATCCAGCTTTATCATTGATTTGATTCTACCATAGCTATGGTAACAACTGTATAATTAAGTAATAACAAATACAGAGAATGATTTATGTTTGTCCGCTAAAACATTGTCGGGTGAAACTAACTAAATGAAGTATTGATGTGCAGGTGAGGCTATTTTTCCACTGCTGGTCGAAAATTCAAAATGGATTCCCTTTCAGACTGAATTCCCGGTTTCTTATTTCTCACAGTGATTTATTTCAGCATGTAGGTAATGTATATTTGTCCCCACATAGGGAACGTAGTCTCACACATTTATATAGGGAGAAGTAAACTAAACTAAACATAGCATTGGTTTGAGGAGGTTGGAGGTACATTTATTTGGTTGTGTCCCAAATGGCACCCTATGTAGTGCACTACTTTAGACCAGCGGCCATAGGGCTCCGGTCAAAAGTAGTGCACTATAAAAGGGAAGATGGTGCCATTTGAGACGCAGAATTTTGGCTATGGTCACAGACTACAAGGTGTGTAAGCTTCCCTTTTTTGTCTCTATTTGGTTCTATGAAATTTTGCGATGTCTCCATCATATAGAAATAAAACAGGCCAAAGCCAACAACATCAAGTTTATATTCTGTCAAACACAGTAGTGTGTGTAAAAGGATATCAAAATGTAACAAGTGATACTGAACAAACGCACACACACTTTCAGCCCCCGCACCCCACACACACACAGGGTCCTCATTCAAGATCCTTTACAGAGAAAGAAATCCTATGACTTCAAGGATTACGCCACTAACTAAAATACAGAAATCCTATGACTTCATGGATTACGCCACTAACTAAAATAAAGAAATCCTATGACTTCATGGATTACGCCACTAACTAAAATAAAGGGGGAGAACAAGAGAATAATGCCTTTTAAATGGCTGTAAGAAGAGCTGTGCCAAACCTGATACCACTGAAGTAAAACTAAGCCTGAAAACCGCACCCGGTGCTGGGGAGGGGATCCGTACACCCCACTATCGTAAGCTCTTCGTCCATCGATCATAATGATCGCCGTCACGCGTTTAAAACACGCTTGCTATCGCAGCTAAGCTAATACTAGACACTCTGATTTGGGCCTTTTCTTCTTCTCCCGGAGTGATGTTTCTAGTTAATGACCTCAGGAGTGTTCGGCTGCAGTCGCCGGTCGTGGTGTAACGCCATATGACATGACGTCTGACTATGATGTAGTCCGTTTCATAAATGTAAAGAATGACATTGTGCTGTCCTGGGAAACGGGAACTTGTCCAATAAGAAACACTTATTTTCGTATGCCGTTGGAAAACATTTGTGCACTAATTAAACATTTAACGAACAGTTTCATAGTACTACGGGCCTAAATTCTGTACTGAATGTAGTGTGCTATATATTGTGTGAAGTGTGGGGGGATAGTGTTACTGTGTGTTACTGTGTGTTACTGTGTGGCAGTAGTGCGGCATACTGCATAGAGGATTCAATTCAGTCTCATCAACCTAAAGTCTATAACAGAGACGCATATGGACCTGGAAAATCTATTCACCCTCTTGCCCAGGGCCTCGGTTTGCAGTGAGAGACGGATTAGAAGAGAGAGTGAAAGAGATGGGAAGGAGAGAGAGAGAGAGAGACAGAGAGAGAGAGAGACGGAGGAGAGAGAGAGAGAGACGGAGGAGAAGGGGACAGAGGAGGAGAGGGGGGAGAGAGGGACAGAGGGGGGAGAGAGGAGGAGAGGCGCGACAGATGAGGGAGAGAGGAGGAGGGGGACAGATGAGGGAGAGGAGGAGGGGGACATGAGGGAGAGAGGGACAGAGGAGGGAGAGGGGGGAGAGAGACAGAGGAGGAGAGGAGGGAGAGAGGGACAGAGGAGGAGAGGGGTGGAGTAGGAAAGGAGGGACGAAGGGGGAGAGGAGGGAGAGAGAGTAGAAATAGAGGTCTCAGAGGTGAAGCTATGCCTATATTTAAGGATTCAAGGCCCCAGGATACAGTTACTCTGAAACACAAGGGGCCCTTTAACACATTCACAAACAAGCCATTAAACACTTCATATAAAGGCTCTGCATTTCTCTGACTTGTTCACAACAGTCTTCCCCATCTTCCTTGAATACATCTCATCTAATATTGTATGTCTTGTCTTATGTGTTCAATGCTATCTATAATAATACTCAGTTGTCTTTGTGTTTGCAGTCTTGTTGCAGACTAAAGCAACAGGGAAACGAGTTAGACAATCAAACCCACAACGATGAGGCACATAGCGATGCCAAAGACTAGGCCATATGCTCACATACATGTTGCATACTTATCTACTCATACATACTGGATTATAGTGTAAACTCAGAAATAGTCCTGTAGATTCTTCCTCCAATTCATTTCTGAGATGCGACTCTGTTCTTTATGAGTTCACACTACGAGACAGGGTTATATACTCCGGTCAGAAAGTATGTCAAAATTGATTAAAAAAATAGATATTATTCATAAAAAATATAAATCTGAATCTGAAGTAGTCAACCCCTTTGTTATGGCAAGCCTAAATACATTTAGGAGTCAAAATGTGCTTAACAAGTCACATAAGTTCCATGGACTCACTCTGTGTGCAATAATAGTGTTTAATAATAAAAAAAGATGACTACCTTATCTCTGTACCCCACACATACAATTGTCTGTAAGGTCCCTCAGTCGAGCAGTGAATTTCAAACACAGATTCAAGCACAAAGACCAGGGAGGTTGTCCAATGCCTCGCAAAGAAGAGCACCTATTGGTAGATGGGTAAAAATAAATTGAATATCCCTTTGAGCATGCTGAAGTTATTAATTACACTTTGGATGGTGTATCAATACACTCAATCAAAAGATACAGGCGTCCTTCTTAACTCAGTTGCCGGAGAGGAAGGAAACCACTCAGGGATTTAACCATGAGGCTAATGGTGACTTTAAAACAGTTACAGAGTTTAATGGCTGTGAATGTTATTCCACTATACTGAAAAAAAAAAAGTTTACTTTATGTCAGCGATACAAAACCGTTATGTTTGGGGAAAATCCAAGACAACACATCACAGACTACCACTCATATTTTCAAGCATGGTGGTGGCTGAATTATGTTATGGGTATGCTTATCATTGGCAAGGACTAGGGAGTTGTTTAGGATAAAATGAAACAGAATATAGCTAGACACAGTCAAAATCCTAGAGGAAAACCTGGTTCAGTCTGCTTTCCAACACTTGGCGACAAATTCACCTTTCAGCAGGACAAATCTACACTGGAGTTGCTTACCAAGACGAGACTGAATGTTCCTGAGTGGCCTAGTTACAGCTTTTACTCATAAATTGGCTTGAAAATCTATGGCAAGACTTGAAAATGGCTGTCTAGGAATGATCAGCAAACTTGACAAAGCTCGAAAAAATAAATAAATGTGCAAATGTTGTACAATCCAGGTGTGCTAAGCGCTTATAGACTAACCCAGAAAAACAAAACAGCTGTAATCACTGCCAAAGGTGATTCTAACATGTATTGACTCAGGGGTGTGAATGCTTATGTAACAATGTGATATTTCTAAAAATATGTTAACATTTTCACTGTCATTATTGGGTATTGTAGATTGGCGAGAAAAATTCTAATATATTTTTAATTCAGGCTGTAACAACAAAATGTGAAGTAAGTAAAGGGGTATGACTACTTTCTTAAGTCACTGTAGTCCTATGGATTCTTCCTTCAGTTCATTTGTGAGCGACTCCGTTCTTTCTGACTTTACTCATTCCTGATGTGAACTGAGTATTGAAGGGTTTTGCTGCTCCAGTTACTGCTATAAAAGCAGCAATGCAATTCTGCCGCGGTTCACAGTCAACCTATCACTCATACTAGCTAGCACAATATGTACAGTATGTGGTGTCATTAAAGCGTAATCTTTGTGTTCGATTTGGAGCGTTTCAGTCTGAGTTGTTACATTTCAGTCATTTACTGGACTCTTGGTAAAAGTTATTGATATGTAGCCTTACTTTTGTTATGCCATTTATTTTAAATCTAGGAAATAAGGGTTACAGATGCATACTTTCTGCTGTCAATGGTGTCCAACGTGAAGTCTCCGTTTGGATTGTTAGCAGGTGAGTTTTCTTTTTGATTACTTTGTTTCTGAAGTACAAAGAATAACATTATATGGTGGTGGTGGACCACCACCTGGACAACCATGAATTCTTCTCTGTATCAGAGAATTCTATAGGAGAATTTCAGGCCATCTGTCTGTGAGCTTAATCTGAATCTGAAGCGCAGCTGGGTCATGCAGACAATGATCCAAAACACACATCAAGTTTACATGAAAATTGTTAAAAAAGCACCAAATTTGAAGTTTTGGAATGCCCTAGTCAAAGTCCAGACCTACTACCATTTGAGATGTGGCAGGACTTGAAACGAGTAGTTCAGCTTGAAAACCCACAGATGTAGCTGAGTTAAAGCAGTTTTGCATGCAAGAGTGGGCCAAACGTCCTCCACAGCAATGTGAGAGACTGATCAACAACTTCAGGAAGCATTTGGTTGCAGTCATTGCAGCTGAAGATGGCACAAGCAGTTACTCAGTGTAAGGGGGCAATTACTTTTTCACAAAGGGGAATTGGGTGTTGCATAACTTTGTTAATTAAATAAATAATATTGTTTTTTGTAAACTCAGATTCCCTTTATCTATTATTAGGTTTTGGTTGAAGATCTGATAACCTTCAGAAAAAAAAATAGGAAAAAAATCAGAAAGGGGGCAAATACTTTTTCACAACACTGTAGTTCTTGTGTTTTCCAGTCACAGTGAACCAATATGGAGCTGGGTGCCTGGGTCTGACGTGTGATGTTTGGCGGTTGGCCCAGCTCCAGGTAACACCGGGGCCCTTGCCAAGAACAACTACAGACTGTTTCCTTTTGTTGTCCCCTACCCGATGACTTGTGACACAGCCATTTATTTTTTCCGATCAGACTACAGGAGAAAAGATAAGCGGGATTTCATTAGCTTCTTTTTCCCTCCTCCTTTTGCATCCCCCCCATCCCTGAAAAGAACCAGCCGGGGTGGAAGGCTTTGGTCGGGGCCGTTATTAAGCACCAAAATGAGATTTTTTAAAAAACTAAAATAGTGAGGGACGACAATAAAACACTAGTTTTCCTCTTCCTGCTTTTATGAACCAGGCTTTAGTCTGCCCACTCCCTCGTTTTCATCTTCCTGCTTTTATGAACCAGGCTTTAGTCTGCCCACTCCCTCGACAGCCCACTTTGGTCACATATAGAACTCACAGTCCCCTTGAGACCCCTCTCCCCTCCGCCTTCTACCCCACCCTTCTACCCCTCCTCACTCGTAGCGCCATCATTTATCAATTTCTTTGTTTATTTTCCCAGAATTTCCTGGTAAAACTGCCTGGCCCTTTGTAAGGGTCACTGCTGTTGGTATGGGGATCAAGTTCTCACGTTCTCCCTCCTCCAGTTCATATTCCTCCCCCAATTAGAGGAGGAGAGGGAAGAGGAAGAGGGAGAGGGATAGGGAGAGAGAGTGAGACAGTAAGAGAGAGAGAGCGAGAGAGAAAAGAAACAGGAATTAGGCTTGGGTGGTATTACCGTATACCATATTTATTTGATTTTTATTTATTTTTCTATACATTTTGATATTAACTTTAAGTAAATACCAACAGTCAACTTTTGCTATATGTTATGAGATAAAGCAGATTGTGTTCTTCATTTCACCATTCACATTATGAAGCTTACCGTAGTTCCCCAGAACCATTGAGCCAGTCACACGTTTGTTTGTTAGTAGTACAACAGGTGAAAGTGGGAGCAGGTGAGTCCAGCTGTGTATTGACAGGGGTCACGTTTTATATTGAAAGTCAACAGTGTTGTTCTTCTTCGATAGTGTGATCAGGCACGTGCAACTATAGTTTTCCTTCAAAAAAATACATTAGTGCATCTCATTCGGCAGAAAATGATTTCATTTTCAGAAGAGCAACACTATTTGCCTGCCTTTGAAAAAAAAAAAAATCTTTGTCTGCGCTCGTTAGCATATTTAGCTTACAACCTCCATGAAAATTCGCTATTACTTGTGCTAATTTTGTTAGCATTTTAGTAATAGATGCCCAATGTGATACCGCCCAACCATAACAGCAATGAAAGAGAGCGAAGGTGATGATGAGGAGAAGAAGAAGAGGCAAAAAGAGTAGTAAGCAGAGACAAGACAGGTAAGTGCGAGGGGCGGAGCCTCTCTCTCCCTACCTGGTAGTCTAGGATGCTGAAGCCGAGGCCTCTCTCTCCATTCTCCAGCTCCAACAACTGGATGTCTGGGGACCACAGATCTAGCTCTTCCTCCTCCTCCTCTCTTTCCTCCTGGTGGCTGGGGTATGTGGGCGCTTGCGCCTCCTCTGGCACCTCCTTCAGGGTGGCTTGGTCCTGGTGGGTGAAAGAGGCACAGGGTTTTGATAAGGAGACAGGAAACCATTAATTTATCTTCCAGAACATCTTTACCAGATAAAACCTGATATGTGTAGTACATCATGCTACAACACTGACTGTCACCTGGCCACTGTCATCGTCTACGTTACACAAAGCTAGCTGTCCAGTAAGTGTCAGCAGTAAAATGATAGAGTAGCATAACTGAGGCTTGTCACTTGTAGGGTCTGGGCAGTAGGCCTGACTAGTCAATACAGAGGACAGCTTGGCTTCAATCTAGAAGGAGGACATGCAGTAGGCTATCGTGTGTGTGTGTGTGTGTGTGTGTGTGTGTACATGCGTGCGTGCTTACATACAGTGGGGAGAACAAGTATTTGATAACCTGCCGATTCTGCAGGTTTTCCCACTTACAAAGCATGTAGAAGTTGCAAACAAAGGTTTCTGTACCAAATATTAAGTTCTGCTTTTCTGATGTATCAAATACTTATGTCATGCAATAAAATGCAAATTAATTATTTAAAAATCATACAATGTGATTTTCTGGATGTGATTATTTTTTTTTTGATTCCATCTCTCACAGTTGAAGAGTACCTATGATAAAAATTACAGACCTCTACATGCTTTGTAAGTGGGAAAACCTGCAAAATCGGCAGTGTATCAAATACTTGTTCTCCCCACTGTATGTGTGTGTATGTGCACGTGTGTGCCTGTCTGAATGTGTGTGTCCTAACCTCAGAGAGGCTGGCGGCGGGGCTGGGCGAGCGCCACGCATCGTCGCAGTCAGGCTGGTAGTCTGAGTTCTCCTCTGTCAGGTGTCTGCAGCACACCAGGGTGAAGGGAGGGGGAACCTCACGAAGGAACGCAACCGCATCGCGCCTCGACTTGCCATACAGCTGCACCCCGTTTACCTATAGACACACACGTAAGCACGTACAGTGACAAACACACACAGTCACCAAGTACACATGCAATGTACAGGAAATTCCCTTAAGACAGCATATATATACACTAGCACACACACAAACAATGGAGGTTCTCTATGGACTGTACACAGAAAAGCACTGCATTCACCTGCACAGTGAACACACACACACACACACACACACACACACACACACTTCACTTAGAGTAAATACACAGCCAGCTGTTGGCTGGTGCACCAGTTTCAAAAGGGAAGGTACACTATATATAGAAAGGTATGTGAACACTCCTTCTAATTAGTGGATTTGGCTGTTTCAGCCACACCCGTTGCTGACAGGTGTATAAAATCAAGCACACAGCCATGCAATCTCCAAACACAAACATTGGCAGTAGAATGGCCTTACTGAAGAACTCAGTGACTTTCAACCTGGCACCGTCATAGGATGCCACCTTTCCAACAAGTCAGTTCATCAAATTTCTGCCCTGCTAGAGCTGCCCCGGTCAACTGTAAGTACTGTTTTTGTGAAGTGGAAACTTCTAGGAGCAACAACGGCTCAGCCACGAAGTGGTAGAAAACACAAGCTCACATAAAGGAACCGCAGAGTGCTGAACCGTGTAGCACTTAAAAAAGTTCATCTCTCCTCGGTTGCAACACGCACTATCGAGTTCCAAACTGCCTCTGGAAGCAACGTCAGCACAATAACTGTTCGTTGGGAGCTTCATGAAATGAGTTTCCAGCCGCACACAAGCCTAAGATCACCATGCGCAATGCCAAGCGTCGGCTGGAGTGGTGTAAAGCTCGCCGCCATTGGACTCTGGAAACACGTTCTCTGGAGCCATCTGGCAGTCCGATGGACAAATCTGGGTTTGGCAGATACCAGGAGAATGCTACCTGCCCCAATGCATAGTGCCAACTGTAAAGTTTGGTGGACCCAGACTTGGGAAATCTTAACGCAAGAGCATACAGTACAACTACATTCTAGACGATTCTGTACTTCCAACTTTGTGGCAACAGTTTGGGGAAGGCCCTTTCCTCTTTCAGCATGACAATGCACCCGTGCACCAAGCGAGGTCCATACAGAAACGTTTTGTCGAGATCGGTGTGGAAGAACCTGACTGGCAAGCAGAGAGCCCTGACCTCAACCCCATTGAACACCTTTGGGATGAATTGGAACGCTGACTGCAAGCCAGGCCTAATCGCCCAACATGAGTGCCCGACCTCACTAATGCTTGTGTGGCTGAATTAATGGAAGCAAGTCACCGCAGCAATGTTCCAACATTTAGTGAAAAGCTTTCCCAGAAGAGCGGAGGCTGTTATAACAGCAAAGGGGGGACAAACTCCATATTAATGAACCATGATTTTGGATTGACATGTTCGATGAGCAGGTGTCCACATACTTTTGGTCATGTAGTGTAAGACATCAGAAGTTAATGGAGTCCATTTGTGACTTCAACAATTCCCAACAAAGATTATCTCTCTGTTAATGAAGTGAACCAAAAGATATAGTATAGATATAGTATAGATATAGTATAGATATAGTAGCCCAGAGGAGGAGGGTGTGTGTGTTGGTACTTGCGCCTGTGTGTGTGTGTGTGTGTGTGTGTGTGTGTGTGTGTGTGTGTGTGTGTGTGTGTGTGTGTGTGTGAGAGATCACAGGGGCCAACCCAGTGGTATAGCCCTATTCTCAGTGAGGGGTCTCATTGACCCGCTGGGCCTCTTGATTGATGTTTAATGGAGCGGGCTGTGCAGGAGTAGCGTCTGGAGAGCCCGGCTGACGCTGGCTGCTATGTGCCATCTGTCCAGAGATGTGGGGGAGACCTGGCCCCCTCTACTAAGTTTTAGGGGCCTCCCATCTTACTGGGAGACTGCATTAAGTTCACGTTGCGGCTTGGAAAAATGTAGGTGTGGATCAAGATGCACTAGTATGGAGGGTTGGGGTTGTGTCAAAGCCTGACATTTCATTTAGCTTTGGGCATTTAAAACATGAATGTAGCGATACATTTGGAGCTCTAAAAACTAGCCTCCTCTCTTCACCTCTCTTCACCTCTCTTCACCTCTCACAGGGTATTCCCATCCTGTGCCACAGTACCATGGTGGTTGATTATGCCAAGTCTGCCAACGGCAACAGACTGAGGGCACAGTGGTGAAGCTGCACCAAGCCGTGCTAGGGAGGTGAGGGGGCAGGAAGAGGGGTAGGGGTGAGCAGGGGGTGGCACATAGGGGGCGAGGGGGGTGGGGGATGCAGGGTTCTGCCATACAGATGGCCTCGGTTAGCCTGCTAACCCCTCTGCACAGGAGTATGTACGCACACACACACACACACACACACACACACACATAACGAACAACAGGAAATACAACAGCACAGAGTAGTGTACATTAGATATGGGTCTAACTAACCCCCTCCACAGTCACATCTAAACTGGAGCCAAGAGGCACCACCTGACCACCAAGGCCATGGGACAGGCTCAAGGTGATAAGGGACAAAATACACTAGGTTAAGTTATGAAACGTGTGCCACCATAATTGAGGTCACGCCAGGTATTTGTATTTATTATGGATCCCCATTGGCTGCTGCTGGGGTCCAGCAAAATTAAGGCAGTTTAAAAACATTATAATACATTCACAACACACTCAGGCCCCTACTTCACCACTACCACATATCTACAATACAAAATCCATGTGTACGTGTGCATATAGTGAGTACGCTAAAGCCTGCATGTATAATATATATTTTAATAAGTACGCACCATTGTAATCTTACAATGCATTATGACTGGCAGATCATGGCTTCTATATAAATTTACTGACATCTATTAAGCTACATCCCATCTATTTATAAATGTCATGGTTTGGTTAATTTACATGTAATTAGAAAACTGTTGAGTGAGTGAGTGAGTGAGTGTTGTGCGGTGTGTGTGAGTGAGTGTGTGTTGTGCAGTGTGTGTGTGTTGTTTGATGCCTGTGCAGTACCTCCAGTAGTTCGTCCTCTGGTCTCAGGAGGCCGTGTTTGGCCACGGGGCCCTCTGGGGCCACAGAGGAGATGTAGTGGTGGCCGTCAAACGAGTCCAACTCCACCCCCAGACGCATGGTGTGAATGGGCAGCAGCTAGGATAGAAAATAACACAATACTTTATCATCCCTATAGTAACTGGGGAGGTTGTCCAAGGGAACTGTGTGGCATCAGCATTAAGCTCCATTATTTGATGGTAACTGATTGTCACCTTGGAGTACTTCTGTAGTTCAGCATCATCCTCAATAACAGGGTCCAGTTCAACCACCTGGGAGGGAAACACACAAACAATTGGCATTATAAACCGGGTGGTTCGAGCCCTGAATGCTGATTGGTTGACAGCCGTGGTATATCAGACAGTATACCACGGGTATGACAACAAAATAGTTTTACTGCTCTAATTACATTGGTAAACAATTTCTAATAGCAATAAGTCGTTCTCGGGGGTTTGTGGTATATATGTATCCATCCCCTCCGTGTTGTGTCGGGCATAAGTACAGCCCTTAGCCATATACCATACCACATGACTGACCATTTTACTGAATACACAGTGATTTCTCTGAGCTTGTCTATGGTGTGTGGGTATTCTGTCCATATGTTCATATCCTGCTGTCAGTTAGAATCTCACCAGAACGTCATACTGTGGCCCCAGAGACTGCTCCCATTTGGACCTCAGCTCCAGCTCAGACAGAGATATCTCCTCCACACCTGTAAGAGGATATGCATATGTTAATAACGAGGGCACATGTCAGGAATGACACAAAACGTGTTGTTTTTTTGCGTAGAACTTCGTTGTTAAGGGCACTTCCACCACTTTACAACCTCACTTTCATTATCCCTAGCACAATACCAGTGTCAACATGTGAAAACAGCACATTTAAGTTTTGTATAAATCATCACCAAAGGTTAAAACAAAAATACCCTCCCTTGGGCTAAGAAAATAGTAGTACCATGTAGCTCAAATGGTAGAGCATGGCGCTTGCAATGCCAGGGTTGTGGGTTCGATTCCCACGGGGGACCAGTACGAACATGTATGCACTAACTGTAACTGTAAGCCGCTCTGGATAAGGGCATCTGCTAAATGCCTAAAATGTATTTTTAACCACAGATCATAGAAACTGTTTTCACATACTGTACGTAGACACTGGTTTGGTGCTGGAGGTGATGTGTCACCGGTGGGCCACACCGTCACTCAAAACACAACCACCCCATCCTCCCGCTTCCACTCCCTACTCACTCACTTTATTTTTTACTATTTTCTACATTGTAGAATAATAGTGAAGACCTCTAAACTATGAAATAACACACATGGAATCATGTAGTAACCAAAAGAAGTGTTAAACTAATCAAAATAGATTTTAGATTCTTCAAAAGTAGCCACCCTTTTCCTTTAATCTTAACCGAGTGACAAGTTAACCCTGGGACACTGACAGGGTAACAAGATTTCTTCCTGGATCCCAAGCAGCAATAGAACGGACATAACTCCTGCTCCCCCACAACTGTACTGTAGGACTTTTTACAGTGAACCTAGGACGAGGATGAGGAATTATTTTTCTCATGTAAAGAGAAACTCCTCAGAGCTAGCTCCTTTGGACTGACCACAACCACTCCCCACACTCATGGAATTGTTTCAGCTCCAGTACTGTAGTTGATTGAATTAACATAGCTAACCCCTCACCGCCGTGCAATTACTCTCCAACGTTTCACTAAATAAATACCCTAATACATTGTTTTGGAAGGTCAGGGGTTCTTGACACACTCAAACCGGTGCGCCTGGAAACTACTACCACTTGGGACAGAACCCATATATTTCTGCTTCAGGTGGTACTTCCATAGATATCACCTTTAAATGATAGAAACGTACACTACATGACCAAAAGTATGTGGACACCTGCTTGTCAAACATCTTATTCGAAAATCATGGCCATTAATATGGAGTTTGTCCCACCTTTGCTGCTATAATAGCCTCTACTCTTCTGGGAAGTCTTTCCACTAGATGTTGGAACATTGCTGTGGGGACTTGCCTCCATTCAGCCACAAGAGCATTCGTGAGGTCGGGCACAAACCATGAAAAACAGCCCCAGAAAAGTATTCCTCCTCCACCAAACTTTACAGTTGGCACAATGCATTGGGGCAGGTAGCGTTCTCCTGGCATCGCCACACTCAGATGGTGAAGCTTGATTCATCACTCTAGTCCAATGACGGCAAGCTTTCTCCTTCTCCAGATCCCTCCCCCCTCTCTCCTCTTCTATCTTGATACTTATATCCCGGAGGGTGAGCGTCTAGTATGACTGTAACAGTGTAACAGTGCTCAATAAGCCTGCTGTGTGGTGACTAGGCTGAAGTGGGTGTGGAAGGGGGAGGTTTAGGGATGATGGGGTGGTTCGGTTTGAGTTCCAGTGCTGATGTAGTGACTGACTGTGTAAAGGCATAAGAACAAGTGGAGTTCAAAGAGAGAGACTGATGAAGAGACTGTGATGAAGAAGAGAGACTGTGACATAGATGAGAGAGACTGTGGTTCTGAAACTAAACCCTATAGTTTAGTTTTAAGCATAGACAAAGATTAAGCTATTTCAATGAAGATTCAATGGGATAAAAAAAATAACAGGTACACAACCTGCCTAGCTGACATGGTAACAGTTGACAGGGATGATGCACCTTAGTGGCAGATTATCCAACAAGTGCATGCGTGAGGGCGAGATAGAGAGCACAAGACAGGAGGACTGATGGATGGATGAACGGACAGATACATTAGCTCACCTCTGGCCAGCTGTGTTCTGCTAGTACTGGTGGTCATCAGGAGTGTCTCAGTGGGCTCCGGTAAGGGGTCCACGATGGGGGCCTTCTGCAGGTCTGCAGGAGCCTTGATCTCTGCAGACCTCTTCAGAGAATCACACGACGGCTCCCTCTGCACTGCAACACACACACGGGTATAAGAACAGATACACGCATGAGAAAACCAATGCAGGCAAAAAAAAACAACATTCATGTTCACACACACACGTTGACGAAGACTCACTTGGCTGTTAGTTCAGTAATATCAGTGGGGTAGTTGTGCCATATCACATGGAAGCAGCAGCCAGACATAAGACATATTGACCAGCAACCAGACATAAGACATATTGACCAGCAACCAGACATAAGACATATTGACCAGCAGTCAGACATAATACATATTTAATATAAAGTTTTAGCTTCAATGGAATTAGAGGAAGTGGTTACTTCATCCCACGCGACACATGGAATATTTACATCTGACCGTTATATAGGATTTAGCATAGCTCCTCTCTATCCATTTGTACTCTAATACTCTGATTCCCGCTACAGTATATACAGTTGAGGTCGGAAGTTCACATACACCTTTGCCAAATACATTTAAACTCAGTTTTTCAGAATTCCTGACATTTCATCCTAGTAAAATTCCCTGTCTTAGGTCAGTTAGGATCAACACTTTATTTTAAGAACGTGAGATGTCAGAATGATAGTAGAGAGAATGATTTATTTCAGCTTTTATTTCTGTCATCACATTCCCAGTGGGTCAGAAGTTTACATACACTCAAATAGTACTTGGTAGCATTGCCTTTAAATTGTTTAACTTGGGTCAAACGTTTTGGGTAGCCTTCCACAAGCATAAGTTGGGTGAATTTTGGCCCATTCCTCCTGACAGAACTGGTGTAACAGAGTCAGGTTTGTAGGCCTCCTTGCTCGCACACATTGTCCATTTGGAAGACCCATTTGCGACCAAGCTTTAACTTCCTGATTGATGTCTTGAGATGTTGCTTCAATATATCCACATAATTTTCCTTCCTCATGATGCCATCTATTTAGTGAAGTGCACCAGTCCCTCCTGCAGCAAAGCACCCCCACAACATGATGCTGCCACCCCCGTGCTTCACGGTTGGGATGGTGTTCTTCGGCTTGTAAGCCTCCCCCTTCTTCCTCCAAACATGGTGATGGTCATTATGGCCAAACAGTTCTATTTTTGTTTCATCAGACCAGAGGACAATTCTCCAAAAAGTACGATCTTTGTCCCCATGTGCAGTTGCAAACCGTAGTCTGGCTTTTTTATGGCAGTTTTGGAGCCGTGGCTTCTTCCTTGCTGAGCAGCCTTTCAGGTTATGTCGATATAGGACTTGTTTTACTGTGGATATAGATACTTTTGTAGCTGTTTCCTCCAGCATCTTCACAAGGTCCTTTGCTGATGTTCTGGTATTGATTTGCACTTCACACACCAAAGTACGTTCATCTCTAGGAGACAGAACGCGTCTTCTTCCTGAGCGGTATGATGGCTGCTTGGTCCCATGGTGTTTATACTTGCGTACTATTGTTTGTACAGATGAACGTGGTACCTTCAGGCGTTTGGAAATTGCTCCCAAAGATGAACCAGACTTGTGGAGGTCTACACATTTTGTTTTGAGGTCGTGGCTTATTTCTTTTGATTTTCCCATGATGTCGAGCAAAGAGGCACTGAGTTTGAAGGTAGGCCTTGAAATAAATCTACAGGTACACCTCCAATTGACTAAAATTATGTCACTTAGCCTATCAGAAGCTTCTAAAGCCAAATTTCTTGAATTTTCCAAGCTGTTTAAAGGCACAGTCAACTTACTGTATGTAAACTTCTGACCCACTGGAATTGTGATATAGTGAATTATAAGTGAAATAATCTGTCTGTAAACAATTGTTGGAAGAATTACTTGTATAATGCACAAAGTAGATGTCCTAACCGACTTGCCAAAAGTTTGTTAACATGAAATCTGTGGAGTGGTTGAAAAATGAGTTTGAATGACCTCAACCTAAGTGTATGTAAACTTTCGACTTCAACTGTACAGTGCCTTCAGAAAGTATTCACACCCCTTGACTTTTTCCACATTTTGTTGTGTTACAAATTGGGATTCAAATGTATTTAAAATTGTCTTAAAATAATGTAATTCTGAATCAAATGTTGAATAGCCTTTTGAGTGACTAAAATATCAGCCATAATATTTTGGGGGGATAGAAATGCAAAGAAAAATAACTACCAGGAAATTTAAAGCGACAGGCTGAGTGGGCGGGGAGCTTATATTCATGAGCCTGCCTTGATTTACAGCTCTTTGAAACGCCTATGTCAAGAAACTTGGAAGCAGTGAGCAGTGTCGCAGTAAAATCATCTCAAGCAAATTTGGTGATAATGAAAAGGAACTCAACAACATTGAAATTGCATTAATCCCGTTTGGCATGTTTCTTGTGATGCGGTTCACAGCAGCACTGATGGATGTGTTGACATGACAACTGCATCAGAGTTATGAACGACCCATCCTCCCCTTTTGTTCCATCCAGTAACTAGTTAACACCAGACACATATGAAAGGGGCGACAGTGCCTTCAGAAAGTATTCATACCACTCGACTTAAACACATTTTGTTGTTACAACCCTGAATTTTAAAACTGCCCTCCCAGGCCCACCCATGGCTGCTCCCCTGCCCAGTCATGTGAAATCCATATATTAGGGCCTAATGCATTTATTTAAATTGACTGATTTCCTTATATGAACTGTAACTCAATAAAACCGTTGAAATTGTTGCATGTTGCTTTTATATTTTTGTTCAGTATAGTTGATGATCCCTGCTGTGTACAGAATAAAAATATTCCAAAACATGCATCCTGTTTGCAATATGGCACTAATGTAAAACTGCAAAAAAAATTGGCAAAGAAATTCACTTTACATCCTGAATAATAAGTGTTATGTTTGGGGCAAATCCAACACATCACTGAGCACAAACCTTCATATTTTCAAGCATGGTGGTGGCTGCATCATGTTATGGGTATGCTTGTCATCAGCAAGGACTAGGGAGTTTGTATAATATGAAAATAAACAGAATAGAACTAAGCACAGGCAAACTCCTAGAGGAAATCTTTCCAGCTTTCCAACTTACACTGGGAGACAACAATCACCTTTTTTTATTTCACCTTTATTTAACCAGGTAGGCCAGTTGAGAACTAGTTCTCATTTACAACTGCGACCTGGCCAAGATAAAGCAAAGCAGTGGGACAACAAAATAACAACACAGAGTTATACATGGGGTAAACAAACATAGTCAATAAATCTATATACAGTGTGTGCAAATGTAGTTAGATTAGGGAGGTATGACAATAAATAGGCCATAGTGGCGAAATAACTACAATTTAGCATTAACACTGGAGTGATAAAAGTGCAGACGACGATGTGCAAATATGCCTTTGGTGCGGGCAGAGATACTGGGGTGCAAATGATCAAAATAAAAAAAGTATGTGCTTAAAGTAGTTGGGGTGGGCTATTTACAGATGGGCTACATACAGGTAGAGCGATCAGTAAGCAGCTCTGACAGCTGATGCTTAAAGTTAGTGAGGGAGATGGTAGTTTACAGCTTCAAGGATCTTTGCAATTCGTTCCAGTTATTGGCAGCAGAGAGCTGGAAGGAATGGCAGCCAAAGCAGGTGTTGGCTTTGGGGATGACCAGTGAAATATACCTGCTGGAGCATGCTACGGGTGGGTGTTGCTATGGTGACCAGTGAGCTGAGATAAGGCGGGGATTTACCTATCAAAGACTTATAGATGACCTGGAGCCAGTGGGTTTGGCGTCGAATATGTATTGAGGGCCAGCCAACGAGAGCATACAGGTCGCAGTGGTGGGTAGTATAAGGGGAGTTAGTGACAAAACGGATGGCACTGTGATAGACTACATCCAATTTGCTGAGTAGAGTGTTGGAGGCTATTTTGTAAATGACATTGCCGAAGTCAAGGAGTGGTCCATTTACAGTTTTGACTTATATCGGATTGAACATCTTTGGAAAGACTTGAAATGGATGTCTAGAAATGATCAACAACCAACTTGACTGAGTTTGAAGAACTTTTTAAAGAATAATGTGCAAATATCGTACAATCCAAGCGTGCAAAGCTTTTAGAGACTTACCCAGAAAGACTCACAGCTTTCCAATAAATTTGCAAACATTTCTAAAAACGTTGTTTCATTATGTGGTTTTGTGTGTAGAGCTGAATATATATATATATATATATAAATTAATTTTAAATTCAGGCTGTAACACAGCAAAATGTATAAAAAGTCAAGAGGTGTGAATACTTTCTGAAGCCACTGTACTAGGCCCTCCAAGTATGACAAGTCAAGCAGACTGTACGTGAGGGAAAACACCAGCGCGTGTGTCTGTGTACGATTAAGTGTGTTCGTGTACGTGAAATCAGACTGCTCACTTTACAAGGTTAGCAATCTCCAGTTAGTGCAGAGGGTGTTGCGCTCCCCAACCGGTGTAATGAAACAAAGAGTCCAGGAGAGATAAGAGTTCCACGGTGACTCAACCTGCTCTCCTAAATTACCTCTCTCACACACAACTCGGCTGACCAATGGCCAAGGAAATGACCAATGCAGCAAGTCGCAGGAAATGAGGTCATAGATATTTGGATGCTTTCCCCAAAACTTTTATAAAATTACTGTATAGAGTAGTGAACACATTACTATATAGAGTAGTAAACACATTACTGTATATGGTAGTAAACACATTACTGTATATGGTAGTAAAAACATTACTGTATATGGTAGTAAAAACATTACTAGTGTTATTATTAGTCCACTGTTGATATAGTGCGAAAATATTCTGCATGTCAGCAATTACGTTATCAAGATATATGTAACTTTTAAAATACAGAAATACAGCCAATATGATGTAAAATGCATCATATGATGCAAAACACAGCATCATATGATTAAGCAATAAGGCCCGAGAAGGTGTAGTGTACGGCCAAAACACCTGAGGAGCCTTATTGCTATTATAAACTAGTTACCAAAGTAATTAGAGCAGTAAAACTAAATGTTACGGTCTGATATACCATGGCTTTCAGCCAAATCAGAATTCAGGACTCAAACCACCCAGTTTATAATGCAAAACGCATCATACCGGCTGTATTTCTGCCGTAGCAGGACTAGTGATACACACTCACAGGTGACTGGTGAAGAGTCCTAGTAGTCCTTACCTTTGTCCAGGGACCTGTCCAGTGACAGTTTGGGCGAGGCCATCTTCCTGACCAGGGTGAGTTGGACCGTTTGGCCTGTCTGCTTCATCAACTCCAGAACCTCCTGGTTAGTGAAGCCCTGCAGGCTCAACCCGTCCAGCTGACACAATGGAACAAGCCAAAATTACTTATCTCACCCTCGTCCCTGTAAACTGACAGGGGGGTTTACGTCCCTGTAAACTGACATTTTTATATTTTAAGCAGGTAAGTCATTGAGAACACCTTATGTTCAATAGAAACCTGAAAATGAAGACCCAATATGGTTGTGTTATAGTGTGATGTATGGTTGTGTTAGTGTGGTGACATGGGCAGTGTGTGCAGTCTTTTATCCCAGCCATTCACTACTAAATATGATTCAGCTTTAATCATCTAAAAATCAGGTGTAAGTGCTGTGTTGGGACAAGCCATGAAGGGGTAGAAAAGGCCACATGGTCTCTCTCTCACACACACACACACACACACACACACACACCCCCCTTGGGGTTAATGAGGGTTGCACTCATTAAAAGCTGATTAATGATCTCACCGCTATGATCCTGTCATAGATCTGGATGTTTCCGCTCTGCTCAGCGGCACTCCCAGGAACCACGTTCTTCACGAACACCCCAACCACGTCTAGAAGAGAGAGAAAGGGGAACATAATGAGAATTAGAGAACAAGAAAGAGAGAGAAAGGGGGTAGAGAGTAAAAAAGAGAGAAAAGAGGCAGAGAGAGGGAGAGAAGAGAGGTTAGAGAAAGAGAGAAGAGAAAAGAGAGTGAAACCAAGGAGAGGGAGACAAGACACCATCAAAACAATACATCTCAAACAGTGTCAACAATACTGGATATGAGTACAAATAGGGGTTAGGGGACTAGGATTAGGGGCCTAGGTTAAGGTCTAAGGCTCTGATTTGTTGTATTTAACCTTTATTTAACTAGACAAGTCAGTTAAGAACAAATTCTCATTTACAATGACGGCCTACCTACAGGGTCAGCCTCCTACAGGGTCACCCCCTTGTCGGCTCGGGTAGTCGAACAAGCGACCTTTCGGTTACCGGCCCAACGCTCTAACCGCTAGGCTACCTGCCTCCCTGAAATCGGATTAGGGGCTTGGGTTAAGGGTAAGGGGCTAGGGGACTAGGATTAGGGGCCTGGGTTAAGGGTAAAGGGCTAGGGGACTAGGATTAGGGGCCTGGGTTAAGGGTAAAGGGCTAGGGGACTAGGATTAGGGGCCTGGGTTAAGGGTAAAGGGCTAGGGGACTAGGATTAGGGTCCTGGGTTAAGGGGCTAGGGAGCCAGGAGTTGACACGGTATTGGCCTACCTTCGCAGGTTAAAGCGTTGTATCCGATGATGGTGATCCCCAGGCTCTGGCCCTGGCCCTCCTTTTTCCTCAGAGGCACTTCATGGATCTCATAACCCTCCAGGTTGGGCTGGAAAACACAGGGAAACCATAGAGATACAGAGACATGCTGTACATGTATTGACGTTCTAATGTTATGGACATATTCGCCACAATATGTAGGGCAGTAGAGGACGGCTGGGGTAACAGGAGAAGGTGTGTGCATGTATAGGTTTGTGTGTGTGTGTGCATAGAGAGGCAACAGTAGGTCTGTGCATGGTAAGGTGTGTGTGTGTATATATATATACGCATATGCGTGTTCCCCAACCTCCTGTCTCACTCACCGTCCTGCTGACCCTGCGCTGGGGTCCGACTCCACGGGGTAAGACAGACACGGGGCCGGAGGCAGGCGGGGGAGGGGGCGGCGGGGAGGTAGAGGGCTGTCCCGAGGGGTCGCGGGCGATGAGCATGCGCACGTGGCTCCCGCAGCCCTGCAGCACCTTGACCACCTGGTCGCTGGCCAGGCCACCCGTGGGGGTCTCACCAATCCGCAGGATGTGGTCACCCGTACGCAGGCGCCCATCCTATATGGGGGAGAGAGGCAGGGGGAAAGGAAGAGAGGGGGAGGAGGGAAAGAGTAGAGGAAGAGAGGACAATGTTAACATTTTATCAAGCTTGAATACACAATGCATTATAGTTAAGTTCAGGATCTAGCAATAACAGCAACAATTTCTTACAGAATGTTATTGTTTGCTAGTACATGAAATAATTACCCCCAAAAATCTGCTCATATTCAACATTAAGTCTAGTCAGACCATCTGATCATTTCAGCCAATGTGGTCCAATGCATTTTACATCCCACTTGAACAGGCTAGTCCCACCCTGGTCTGGCCCGCACTACTAAGCTAGGAAATGTATTTACCGACTCGCAGGTCAAGCAGAATAAACTCCGAAAGGGAAAAAATAGGAGAAAAAAAAAAAATCATGATCCACAAAGAATAGGGGAGAATGGCAGCCTTTGTGGAAAGAGAGATTAGATAAAAAGTGTTTGATGCATAAACTTGGTGCAGGAAATCTCCCCAACTTCTCTCCCCGGGTCTGTGCACGGGACAACGGGGGCGCATTGAAGCCAGCCCTGGCCATTAAACATTGAAATGGGAAACGCCAGGGTCTAACAAAGCCCCAATTTTGACAGCTTTTTTGGAGCATAAGATCCAGTGATGTGTGAAATGCTGCACTGTAAATTTTGAACAAGCAGGGTTTTGTTGCCCAGCCTGGGCTCTCTTGGGCATTCAGAGAAAGACAGAGAGAGAAAGGGAGGGAGGGATGGAGTGAGAGAGAGAGTGAAAAGAAAGAGAGGAGTGGTGCGAGGGGGTTTTCAGAAACAAAAATCCAGATCCCTCTTGGATAACACTTTCTTAAAAAAAGGTTAAAACTGACATTTACAAATTAAATGACATGTTCCATTGTTAACTCACTGAATAACTGAACACACCCCAAGCTCACAAAAGAAAGGCAAAAAGCTAAGCGTTGAGTGGGAAAAGAAAAGAAAGCGTCTGCTTATAAATGAGCATCAGCTGTGTCAGGGAATAAACCTTTCGAACATCTCTGTAATCTGTAATTGCGAAAGAGAAAAGCGGTCCTTCGAGCCGGACGCGGGCCTAGCGCGCTCTGTGTAGCCAGGATGTAATCCCCTTACAAGGTGATAATTTTTTTCCCCTCCGGCTCAATGGCTATTATATGTAACTGAGCCCTTTGTGGGACGCGCTCAGCATTAATTCAGCTAAACTGGTGGTTACTATTCATAGGGGATGACTGGTCTGTTACCAAAGGATCAGGAGGAAGAGAGAGAAGGAAGGTGTTTAAAGTGAAGCCCTGAGTACGTAATGGTTTAGTAGGCCTACTGCTGAGGACTGTTGTGCACTGGAAAAGAGTCACAGCCTACATCTTAATTGTCTTGTCAAATTATCTTAATTTAATATCTTTCTTGACTAATGCTGTGGACAACAAATCCATTTATTTAATCTTTCAGATAGAGCAAACAATATTGACCACTGACATAACTAAGTATGAGTAAGCCAAAGGAAGCATACGGCTAAAACTGAAATACCATGAAAAGAGACAAAACAGAAAAATGTCTATTCATTTGTTCTGTGGGATGTCAGGTAATGATACATGACAAATGGGCGTAACTTCAGGTTCGTTAGGGCACACCGTGGAAAAACATTTTAAAATGTACCATAGAAAACAAAACAGGCATTTCTTATTGTTGGGGTTTTCAAAACAGTCCGCGGAGGTACTGCAGGGAGTCCGTAAATGTTTTTGTAGTTTTTTGTTTGTGAATTATTATTTTTTTAATGAATATCGCTAGCTGCAACAGAATACCATTTTAATGTCTCTGCGTCCAGTATGAAATTAGAGGTAGTTTAAATCCAGTTCTAACTAGCGTTAGCGCAATGACGAAGTCTACAGGAAGTTAAGCATGTTAGCTGTTCCTGTTCATGCGACTCGCATGTTGACGTTTATTGTCTGAGTCTTGCCCTGGAGACAGAACTGAGCGGTTTCCACTAGATGGGCCATATCGTAAAAATGTGGTCTTACTTAAGGTTAGGTTTGGGCATTAGGGTTAGCAATGTGGTTAAGATTACTTTTTTAAATTAGATTTCATGACTTTGTGGCTGTACCAGCTAGTGACCACAATGCAAAGCTGCCTCCAGAAAACAAGTAATCTCAATAAATGCAAACCTGAATCTGGGGAAGTAGATAAAGGGCTTCATTGACAAAATCTCTAACTATCCTTTAATATGGAGGAAATTACTGTAATTGGAGATAATTACAGGTTTTGCTCTGTATAGAAGATTCTTAGGCGGGCCGTCTAAGTGGTATTTTTCAGAATGGAAAAACAGTGTGTCAACTTAAACCACCAAAACCATATAGAAAGCATGCAGAAAAGATAGAAATATATATGTTTTAATAATACCATCTTAAGAACTAAGAATCAAATGAAACCTAGACAGTAAGGCAGAATGTAATGCCTTTGTGTTGTTGAGTTACTTCTGTGTTTTGGGTCGTTGTCCTGTTGCATCACCCAATTGGCCTTACATTCTCCCGCAAAATGTCTTGATAAACTTGGGAAGCTGTCAAGGCCCTGAGGCAGCAAAGAAGCCCCAAACCATGATGCTCCCTCCACCATACTTTACAGTTGGGAAGAGGTTTTGATGTTGGTGTGCTGAGACTTTTTTTCTCTACACAGTGTTGTGTTTTCCTTCTAAACAACTTAACTTTTGCCAGTAGCGCTGTGGAACATCCAGGTGCTCTTTTGCGAACTTCAGACTTTTTTTGGACAGCAGTGGCTTCTTCCATGGTGTCCTCCCATGAACACCATTCTTGTTTAGTGTTTTACGTATCGTAGACTCGTCACCAGAGATGTTTGCACCTTCCAGAGATTTCTGTAAGTCTTTAGCTGACACTCTAGGGTTCTTCTTAACCTCAATGAGCATTCTGCACGGTGCTCTTGCAGTCATCTTTGCAGGATGGCCACTCCTAGGAAGAGTAGCAACAGTGCTGAACTTTCTCCATTTATAGACAATTTGTCTTACCGTGGACTGATGAACATCAAGGCTTTTAGAGATAGTGTAACTCTTTCCAGCTTTATGAAAGTCAACAACTCTTAATCTTAGATCTTCTGAGATCTCTTTTGTTCGAGGCATAGTTCACATGGGGCGGCAGTTAGCCCAGTGGTTAGATTGTTGGGCCCGTAACCGAAAGGTTGCTGGATCGAATCCCCGACCTGACAAGGTAAAAATCTGTTGTTCTGCCCCTGAACAAGGCAGTTAACCCACTGTTCCTAGGCCGTCATTGAAAATAAGAATTTGTTCTTAACTGACTTGCCTAGTAAAATAAAGGTAAAATATAAAAAAAATAAATAAAAAAAAAACAGGCAATGCATCTTGTGAATAGCAAACTAAAATTTTGTGAGTGTTTTTTATAACCCACATCTCCAATCTTGTCTCATTGATTGGACTCCAGGTTAGCCGACTCCTGACTCCAATAAGCTTTTGGAGAAGTCATTAGCCTTGGGGTTCCATTACTTTCTCCAACCTACACTGTGAATGTTTAAATTATGTATTCAATATAAACAAGAAAAATACAATAATTTGTGTATTAGTTTAAGCACAGTGTTTGTCTATTTTTGTGATCAGATCTAATTATGACCAATTTATGCAGAAATCCAGGAAATTCCAAAGGGTTCACATACTTTTTCTTGCCACTGTAGTACCATGCACAACTAAATAGAATTGCTGGAAATGAGCTTCAAAAGAGCAACATTTTCTCTACGCCGCCAAGATACCATTACCTTTCTAGGTAATAGACTATGTAGAGTTTCCACTTCCTCTTCCAATGAACTGTGGTAGACTGTTTCATAATGAAATGTTGATTACTTCTACTTGCCATTATCATTGTCATTGTCATTATTATTCACCTGATAAGACGTGGTTATTTTTTGCTAATATACGATGGGGGTCCCTGAGTCGCCAGTTTGCCTGGGCACGGATCCCTGGTCAAGCAAAGTTTGCAAACCGCTGTCTTTGTCTTATTGGACAAGTTCAGATTGTACCTCCCTGTTTCACTCCATTTCAATGTTGCTCCATTTCAGTGTTGCCTCGAAGCAAGCAACACAGACGCATGCATGAGAGCACCAGCTGTTCCGGACGACTGTGTGATCACGCTCTCCGTAGCCGATGTGAGCAAGACCTTTAAACAGGTCAACATTCACAAAACCGTGGGGCCAGACAAAGCCCTAGACCCACCCAAATTCGCATACCACCCCAACAGATCCACAGATGACGCAATCTCAATCGCACTCCACACTGCCCTTTCCCACCTGGACAAACGGAACACCTATGTGAGAATGCTGTTCATTGACTACAGATCAGCATTCAACACCATAGTGCCCTCAAAGCTCATCACTAAGCTAAGGACCCTGGGACTGAACACCTCCCTCCGCAACTGGATCCTGGACTTCCTGACAGGCCGCCCCAGGTGGTAAGGGTAGGTAACAACACATCTGCCACGCTGATCCTCAAAACGGGGATCCCTCAGGGGTGTGTGTTTAGTCCCTTCCTGTACTCCCTGTTCACTCACAATTGCGTGGCCAAGCACGACTCCAACACCATCATTAAGTTTGCTGATGACAACAGTGGTAGGCCTGATCACCAACAACGATGAGAAAGCCTATAGGGAGGTGGTCACAGACCTGGCAGTGTGGTGCCAGAACAACAACCTCTCCCTCAATGTGAGCAAGACAAAAGGAGCTGATCGTGGAATATAGGAAAAGGAGGGTCGAACAGGCCTCCATTGACATCGACGGGGCTGAAAGTGGAGCAGGTCGAGAGTTTTAAGTTCCTTGGTGTCCACATCACCAACAAACTATCATGGTCCAAACACACAAAGACAGTTGCGAAGAGGGCATGACAACACCTTTTCCCCTTCAGGAGACTGAAAAGATTTGGCATGGGTCCCCAGATCCTAAAGGAAATTCTACAGCTGCACCATCGAGAGCATACTGGCCGGATGCATCACCACCTGGTATGGCAACTGCTCGGCATCTGACCGTAAGGCGCTACAGAGGGTAGTGCGTATGGCCCAGTACATCACCGGGGCCAAGCTTCCTGACATCCAGGACTTATATACTAGGCGGTGTCAGAGGAAGGCACAAAAATGTGTCAAAGACTCAAGTCACCCAAGTCATAGACTGTTCTCTCTGCTACCGCACGGCAAGCGGTACTGGAGCGCCAAGTCTAGGTCCAGAAGGCTCCTTAACAGCTTCTTCCCCCAAGCCATAAGTCTGCTGAACAATTTATTTACTAAATATTTTCTTGCCTCCATTTCTTAAACTATTGTTGGTTAAAGGCTTGTAAGTAAGCATTTCACAGTAAGGTCTACACCAGTTGTATTTGGCACGTGACAAATACAATTTGATTTGACCGTTTTCTTTAGTGCCTAATAAACACAGCCCAGGTACTGCTCTTAGCAGACTGCTTTGTCTGTTAGCTTTGATTGTTTTGAGTGTATTTAATGTCCAGTACTGTACCTTGTCAGCTACACTGTTCGGAACTAGAGTCCTCACCACCACCCCAGTGGCCTTGCCTCCAACGATCCCAAAGCCCAGGCCGGAGCCGTCGTTCACCAGCTCAATCTCCTCCATGTGGCCCCACTGCTCCTGGACGCGCCATAGAGGAAGAGAAGGATATAAAAAGAAGAATGATTGGTGGATATAACCCAAGATATAGCCAAAGCAGGGCTGTGATTGGTGGATATAACCCAAGATATGTGATTGGTACAATACAGAAGCACCATTGATTAAAGGCTACTGGTTCAGTTTGAGGATAAAACACAGATGCAACTATTACAGATTTTCTGACGTAAAAATATCAGGTAATCCTGATTAAATCACTTCTCAGACATATATTAAAATCGGGGGGGGGGAACACTTCTCAGACGACAATGCATACATTTGTGCATAGGACGGTACAGCAGGTCCACTGACACAACAATAATTCACCAGAAGCTCTGAACATTTATTCTGGGCCCTACCAGAGTCTAGCGTTATTCATTATCAGTGCGTACGTGACCTGCGATATTAACTTAACCATTGTGTCTAACTGCACATGGCTGTGGAGCATTATCAGGCCAAACTTTTAATGGTTTTCGCTAAACGTCTGAAATATAAACGAGCAGCAGAGGCTGATCAATGTCCAGGTCAGAGAGTCCCTTGTGTCCTGTTGTCTCGCCCCGTTACTACCTCCCTGATCACACAAACACTCACTCCCCCCAGCCTAATCACGACAACGTCTCCTCCTAGGCTCTTTATTAACCAACCAGCAGGCTGCAATCACAGCAGTTCTTTTTCTTATTACACAGCATTATCTGATAGTCAACTTCCTCTGCAGTTTGCTCTCTATCTAATGAAACCTCATTGTGGTGCCTTACATACTGCAGCCCCTGGAGAGACAAAGCTTTTCTACCCCTCCTGCTCAGTGCGTAGAATGGAAAGCAACAGACTTGTTCAAAAGGGGAGAGTAGGGACAAGGAACATATGTTAAGGGGAAGACTCAGTTGATGGGTATCGGGGTTGAGAGGGGCCGAATGACATATTTGACTGACATGCGACTCATCGTACAGAGGTTGCCTGTTCCTTGAGAGTAAAGAGGAGTTTTTCTCAGTGTGACAGGGTCCTGTATAGACGGAAAACAATGATAGAATAAACACTCAATAAACAGGATCGCGGCAGAGCAATTTGACTTTTGATATACACACGGCAGGTAGCCTAGTGGTTAGGGTGTTGGGCCAGTAACCGAAAGGTTGCTGGATCGAATCCCCGAGCTGACAAGGTAAATAATCTGTCGTTCTGCCCCTGAACAAGGCAGTCAACCCACTGTTCACCGGTAGGTCATCATTGTAAATAGGAATTTGTTCTTAACTGACTTGCCTAGTTAAATAAAGGTTAAATAAAATAAAGGGTTGGTTCCAAGTTTCATGAGCTGAAATAAAAGATAAATGTTCCATGTGCAAATTTGTTTACATCCCTGTTAGTGAGCATTTCTCCTTGATCAAGATAATCCATCCACCTGACATGTGTGGTATATCAAGAAGCTGATTAAACAGCATGATTATTACACAGGTGCACCTTGTGCTGGGGACAATAAAAAAAATGCCACAGATGTTAAGTTTTGAGGGAGCGTGCAACTGGCATACTGACTGCAGGAATGTCCACCAGAGCTGTTGCATGTTAATTTCTCTACAATAAGCCGCCTCCAACGTTGTTTTAGAGAATTTTGCGGAACGTCCAACCAGCCTCACAACCGCAGTCCACGTGTACGGCGTACGGCGAGTGTTTTGCTGTCAACGTTGTGAACAGAGAGCCCCATGGTGGCAGCGGGAATACGGTATGGGCAGGCATAAGCGAAGGACAACGAACACAATTGCATTTTATCAATGGCAATTTCATACTGCGACGTGATCCTGATGCTCATTGCCGTGCCATTCATCCGCTGCAATCACCTCATGTTTCAGCATAATGCATTTTTTTTTTAAAGGTATCTGTGACCAACAGATGCATATCTGTATTGTTGAAAGAAATGTACTTACTGTGACGGAGATGTGGTTGTCCCACTGGCTATCCTAAGTTGAATGCACCAATTTGTAAGTCGCTCTGGATAAGAGTGTCTTCTAAATGACTAAAAGTAATGTAAATGTATTCCCACTCGTTAAATCCATAGATTAGGGCCTAATTAATTTTATTTATATTGACTGATTTCCTTATATGAACTGTAAATCAGTAAAATCTTTAACATTTTTGCATGTTGGGTTTATATTTTTGTTCAGTATATGTCATTTATATTGGCTTTTCAAGTTGGTTATTATTCCCAAATGTTCAGTATTTATAGTCACGTTTTTCTGACAAATCAGAATGGAGAGAGTGAATAGAGGGAGTGTTGCCAAGCTGACACTTAAACATTGTAATGAGGAGACTCAGCGCGGGCATCTGGGTTTTTGTAGAGTCTTGGCTCGGGTGAAAGATAGTTAGGCCGGGGAAAATGGCAAGAAAAATCTAATCCAGACTTTTTTTAAGCCAGCATTCCATTAAACAATCTCAAGACAAACAGCGCATGAATAAAACAAGGCAAAAGCAAGGCTTTGATACAACGCAGACTATGGCCTCGATCCAAACCGAGATTAAAAAAAACAGGAATAGTGAAATAGCACACGATAATGACCCAGAAATAGGCACTACATTTTCATAATGGCTGGAACTAGGCAGCCTAACATGTCTGTGTGTCGTATTGTTTGAATTAAACTCAGATTTGGGGGTCTGGCACTCGTTTCAGCATTTCTTTTTTTTTTTACCCGGTTATTTGTTTTCGGGAGGGATTTTTGAGGGCTTCTCTTTAGGGTTATTTAATTAAACTTTGGCGGTTGGAGCTGGTTCTGTTTGTTGTCGGAGCTTCAGGTTAATCGTGTCGATCACCCCAGTGTTAATCTATCCCAGTCTCGTTTTCATTCGCTCACGTTTATTTTTCGTCCGTAAGAAAGCAGAAAGGTGGTCAGCCAGTCTGTTGCTTTCCATTCTACTCCTTCCTTTTTATTTATTTAACTAGGCAAAACCAGGACGACGCTGGGCCAACTGTGCGCCGCCCTATGGGACTCCCAATCACTGCCGGATTGTGATACAGCCTGGATTCGAACTAGGGTTTGTTTTGACGCCTCTAGCAGTGAGATGCAGTGCCTTAGACCACTTTGTTACTCCTTTCTAAAACAAGCAAACTAGTCTTTGGTTGTCTAGGCAACGCCCCCCTCAATGCAGCAGCACGCATAGAAATAGAATGAGTAGAACAGACTTGGAACCTTTAACCCTGGAAAACTCAAGGGTACACACGAAATGACTGCCTGATATTGTGATGCAGTCATTTCGATGGTAATGTAGAATGTTAATTCAAGTAATGTCAACTGCAATGGAATGTATTTTTTTGTACTGTCAGTTGAGATGAATCAACAAATATTTTAGCACATATTCTACTTCCTGCTATGCTGCTAAAAAAAAACAATGGAATAGCCATGGAAACGTGTGGGGGAAAGATCGAGAGTCTCGTTTAGGCTATTGTTTATATATGAATTACACATTATGTTGAGGTACAAATCGGAGTATAATACTTGTATGGATGCCAACCCCAACTAATGTAATCTTTACCAATCAACTGCATTATAGTTATAAACGACTGACTAAAACCACCCATTATTGTATGCTAGCTATGCTAACCAGCTTACAGTATACAAACGGGAGTTAGCATTTAGCAATCACTTCTCCTAAACCTGAAAAGGGACAACTTCTACATGTTATGCAGCGAAAACAGCCAAATATATACAAATCAGACTTAAGTAACCACATTGTGGGCCTGTTACAATATAAAAATAATGATGGATTTGACGAATATCCACTTTGTTAGAACAGATTTGTTGAATATGCGCCAATCTGGTCTTTTTTTCTGCACGGTTATTACAGTGACCGCAGTCATTTGGCTGGCCAATTAGTCATCCCAAATTCCATGACTGTCACAGTCCTACATGCAACACTGAAAACACAATGCCTTAAAGGTATGTATTCAAAAGATTTTATTCACTGAAGCAACTGCTTATGTAAAAAGGGCTTTACAAAATACATTTGAATGATTGATAGCACCATGCTAACTTAATTGATTGATAGCACCATGACATGGCAGTATGAATACATTTTCATACTGAGATACATAAATGTGTGCTCCACCCTTACCTGTACAGGCCCAGACGAGAGTGCGGGCGGGGGGGTGGATGTATGCTGTGAGATGGTGGCATGGTCCCTGGCCACCACCAGATCCACCCTGTCCCCAGGTTGCTGCAGGAGAGCGATGGCCTGCTGCTGGGTGACGCTCTGGTCCAGGGGCATCCCATTGATCACAAAGATCTGGTCATTCTCCTGAAGGCGCCCGTCCCTACCGGCACAAACAACACAAATCAATCAAATGTATTTATAAAGCCATTTGTACATCAGAAATGGTCACAAAGTGTTTTTACAGTCATTTGTAGATCAGAAATTGTCAAAAAGTGATTATAAAGCCATTTGTACATCAGAAATGGTCACTGCATACCCTTTGTTGTTAACATACGCTGATACAAGCATTTACGATTGTTGTGTAATGTTTCCTTTACAAAGGGTCCCTAATGCGAACCGTCAAACATTCTAAAATCGGCATATGAGATATCCTTGACGAAGATTCTGTTGGCCTTGGTAAAAGAGAATGAGGAGGAGGAGCTGGTGATAGAGTAGGCGGTACCAGTGTGCGATGCTCCTAGGCTGGACCTCTCTGATGAAGACCCCGTGCCCCCCTGTCCCTTCGGCCCTCAGGTCCACCACACTGAAGCCCAGGCCCCCAGACAGGGGCTTGGGCAGGCTGATGTGCTCTGTCTGCCTCCCCTGCACCACAAGAAGACGCAGTGAATAAATAGGTCATGAATTAATAAATCACAATCAAAACATTCAAATAAAAATCTAAACATTCAAATTGGTGGGGGAAAAATCTAAAATCAGGTCAAAATGTACACATTGCAAATACCCAGGGAACACCTTTTAAGCTACACTCAACTGCCAGTTTATTAGGTAGTACCGGGTCAGACCCCCCTTTGCCTCCAGAACAACCTAAATTCTTTGTGGGATGGATTCTACAAGTCGGAAACGTTCCACAGGGATGTTGGTCCATGCTGATGCGATGGCATCACACAGTTGCTCCAGATTGGACGGCGGTACACAGCCGCAACCAGCCTGTACCGTTGACACCAGGCAAGATGGGTCCATGGACTCATGCTGCTTACGCCAAATCCTGACTCTGTCATCAGCATGACGCAACAGGAACCGGGATTCGTCGGAACAGACAATGTTTTTCCACTCCTCACTGTTGGTGATGGCGTGCCCACTGGAGCTGCTTCTTCTTCTGGTGTGGTAATCTGCTGCAATCTCCCATCCGTCACAAAGATCGACGAGTTGTACATTCCGAGATGCCGTTCTGCACACCACTGTTGTACTGTGCCGTTATTTGTCTGTTTGCGGCCAGCCTGTTAGCTTGCACAATTCTTGCCATTCTCCTTCGACCTCTCTCATCAACAAGCTGTTTTTGCCCACAGGACTGCCGCTGAGTGGATGTTTTTTTGTTCGTCGCACAATTCTCAGGAAACCCTAATCGCTGTTGTGCGTGAAAAGCCCAGGAGGGCGGCAGTTTCTGAGACAGTGGATCCGGCATGCCTGGCACTGACGATGATACCACGGTCAAAGTCACTTAGGTCACTTGTTTTGCCCATTCTAACTTTCAATCGAACAGTAATTGAATGCCTAGATGCCTGTCTGCCTGCTTTATATAGCAAGAACAGGGTGGTGTACCTACTAAACTGTCAGGTGAGTGTATATCTCCACCAATGGCAGTAGACCTACATAAGATAATTAAAAGGTAACCATGTCACTCTCCCAGAAGCATGGCTGGTGCGTAAAAAACAAACTCAGACAAACAAAGAGGTGTATGTCGCATAAAGCTTACTTCATTATTCAATGTTTTTTTTTTTATGCATCAGAGATACCATACACAGACCTTTACAGTCTTCTTCAGTGTGTAGGTACAATTTTCTTTAATTCACAACAGCATTTGTAAAGAACAAGAGATTAGCAGCAGGTGCTTCTAATCAGGGTTGCTGCTCATCTGTTGTTCTTTATAAAATGTGGTTTTGAATTAAAGAAAATTGTACCTACACACTGAAGAAGGCTGTAAAGCCGATACGTTTGTGTACCCTGATGCAGTAAAAACAATTAAAAACATTGAATAATGAAGTAAGCTTTAAACAACATATTTTTGTGTGAACATATTAGTCCTCTGTTTGGCCTACATAAAATACCCAGGTAAAACTGTTTAAACCCATATTGTCTTGATTCTACACCAATTACAGCACACCAACACACAAATGACACAGTCTACTCTAAAACCATAATCTCTCCACGGTATCCTATCCTAGCTAGCTGTGACCACAGCATCAGGTAGACGGTGTGTGTGTGTGTGTGGGCAGAACAGGTGCAGCCACCCACCTTGGCGAAGGTGCAGAGCCATCTCTGGAGCTGGTCAGGGGAGGGAAGGCCCGCTGAGGCGAGGGCCGAGCCGTTGGACAGCACAGAGCCAGGGCCGGACGTGCACAGGCTGCTGGCTGGGCGGCTGGCACTCACAATCAGCTGGCCCTTCCTAGAGAAGCTGAAATCACTGCAGGTGTCTGGCGGCATGCAGTTCAGCTGGGGGGAGGAGAGGGAGGTTTGGTGGGTTACTTCACTGTGGAGGAGGATACAAAGAAAGCTCAGGTAGAGCTGCTTTGTTTACCGTTTACACAAACGAAGTAGAATAATTTCAGTTAATGTGATTATGTGAATAAAGATACAAGTTGAGAGATATCTAATTTGATAAAGCCACACAAAAAAAGCTGCCATTCTAAGCTGCTTTCGTTAACCAACAACCGTAAGACACATTCTTTCACATCCGATTATCCCAGATTAGTGCTACAGTGGGGGGGGTCAATAAAATCCTCTGCAGCAGCAGCTATGGACGGTCCCAAACAGGTAGTGTATTAATTACCTTTAATACATAGTTACATAGCAAGACATCCACCTTGGTTTGGGATACAGTGCTGTGATAAAGTATTTGCCCCCTTTCTAATTTTTCATATGTTTTTAGATCTTCAACCAAAACCTAATATTAGATAAAGCAAACCTGAGTGAACAAAACACAAATTACATACTTATTTCATTTATTTCATAAACAAAGTTATGCAACACCCAATGTGAAAAATGTATTGCCCCTTTACACTCAATAACTGGTTGTGCCACCTTTAGCTGCAATGACTCCAACCAAACGCTTCCTGTAGTTGTTGATAAGTCTCACGTTGCTGTGGAGGAATTTTGGCCCACTCTTGCATGCAGAACTCAGCGACATTTGTGGGTTTTCAAGCATGAACTGCTCATTACAAGTCCTGCCACAACATCTCAACTGGGATTAGGTCTGTACTTTGACTTGGCCATTCAAACTTCAAATGTGTTGCTTTTCAGACATTTTCATGCAGACTTAATTGTGTGTTTTGGATCATTGTCTTGCTGCATGACCCAGCTGCGCTTCAGCTCACAGACGGATGGCTTGACATTCTCCTGTAGAATTCTCTGATACAGAGCAGAATTCATGATTCCTTCTATTAAGGCAAGTCTCCCAGGTCCCGAGGCAGCAAAGTATCCCCAAATGCAGTGTTTGGTTTTTGCATAAGGGGACCCACGTCATCCAAAAAGTTATACTTTTGACTCATCTGTCCATAGAACATTATTCCAAGAGTCTTGCAAATTACCTCGACAAGCCTGTAACCCCGCAAATTTACTCGGTACCCCCTGTATATAGCCTCTTTATTGTTGCAATTTTATTGTGTTACTTTTTATTTTTTACTTTATTTAGTAAACATCTTCCTAAACTCTATTGTTGGTTAAGGGCTTGTAAGTAAGCATTTCACGGTAAGGTCTACAACTGTTGTATTCGGCGCCTGTGACAAATAAAATTTGATTTGATTTGATGATCATCCAGGTGCTTCCAGGGGCTTTTTGACAAACTTGAGTAAACTTTTTGGACGAGATGGGGAATTGGGTGTTGCGTAGCTTTGTTAATTAAATCAATAAAATAAGTATAATTTTGTTTTTCGTAAACTCAGATTCCCTTTATCTAATATTAGGTTTTGGTTGAAGATCTGATAACACTCAGTATCAAAAATACGCAAAATTAGAGAAAATCAGAAAGGGAGAAAATACTTTTTCACGGCACTGTATGTTAACTTGGGATACATGTTTGTTATTATATGTTGGGTTACAAACTCAAGTAATCCAACATGTAATAGCAGAACATTTGGCTTAATCACAGCTAAATCATAAATGGCAACATAACACTAATGAAAACTCCACACTGCTATTAGAACCTAGGCTCTATTCACAAGCCACAGATCTTTATGGAAGGTTTTCCTGTTCTCTGCTGGTATCCTTTATTACCTGGTCTTTGAGTTGTTTGATTGAGTGCTGCAGCGTGAGGATGTGTCCTAGCAGCGGGCTCTGTAGTGCGTCCCTCAGCACCCCCAGCCTCTCACTGTGGGTCCACTCCTCCCTCTGGGCCATCTTAGACTGCAGCCGCTCCAAAGCCTGCAATACCTGCTGGCGCTCCACTGTGGAGACTGACACACACACAAACAAACAAGACACAAAAAAGATTTTTATCACATTGATATCCAGTACTGTTCATAAAACATTTCAATAATGGGAGCAGGTTTAAATGTACCTGTTGGGACATTTTCATACATGGTCCTCATTCAGTCACAGAGTGTCTTTGTGATGCAGCCTGTGAGGGAAGCAGGGCAAGTTCACATGAAAAACACAATTCTAATCATCTTTAGGCAGTTGACAATGCATTGATTAAAAGGCATGTCATGAACAATTAGTTATCGTCTCCATTACTATTGTGAGTACAAAGTGGAACTGCTTTTGAGCTGGTTCCATCAAGTTGGCTAAGCATCATCACAATACAGCACTTTTACAACACTTCACAATACAACACTAGAAGTCTAAGTTTAAATATAACTCCAGATTGGCGGTAAAGTGGGTAAATGTGCCTTAGTGAGAAATACACAATCGTCCTTTTGTCAGCAAGCCATTCAATGGGTTATCTATAAACATAGCCAGTGGTGATTGACAGGCAAGCTAAGCAAAGTTTATATTTGCCAAGTAACACAATGCCAAAGATGTCTCAAGTTGACAAAACACAACACAGTTGTTAGCTAAACCCAAAATAAGACGAAACTAGCTAACTACCTACTAAATTATCTAGCTAGTAGGAAGAGCATTGATTTTGTTCCACCCTACCGGTAGAGCAGAGGTTTATCACTGAATCCGCACCTTACCTGAACCAGGAAGTAAAGTAAAAAATAAATACAATTCAGTAGGCGAGAGAAAAATAACGAACTGGAGAAACTGCTCCACAAAATCACTTAACTATCACTTTGCTTGTGAGCAAGGTTTAAGATGTGAGAGCCCTTTAACTTTAGAGATGTAGTTAGCTAACACCTGCTTTGCTTTACAAGCAGCAGGTGCACACAATCATCACCTCTTTCTGTCCAGCTAGCTTGCATAGCTAATCTAAATGTATGAACTAAACACATTTTGTTTAAGTAGGTTTAGGTTATCTGTAACAAGATCTTTGTCTGAACATAAAATAACTCCATAAAACAACTTCAATTGTGACCCTGAAATGTTCCGCTAACTTCAGTTAGCCAACTTAAGTGAGTAAGCTAACGTTACTGTTCTATCTACCTAGCTACTGTTAGCTAGCTGTTGCTATACAGAAACTGATTTGATAGCTAACATAACATTAGGATGTTGTTTTTGCGTAATACAAGGCTAAATTAATTTCCTTTATATTGACCACTTACATTGTAACACTCTTATAGCTTAACATGTTCATGGTTTTCAGTTAAACTAGTTTTAAAGTTGAAAAAAAAAAAAGTCTTACTGGTAGGAATTCACCAGGGTTTGGTCTTGGACGATCCTTAAAGATGTGTCACTTTAAAAACGTTCCATGTCACGTGACCAAATGGGAGCGTCGTCAACATTCAAACATGGCGTTTCACGGAAGTCGTCTGCTTCCTTTACGGACCTTATCGTTGGGCATCTTGTTTTACAGTACGTATTGCCATTTCCAATTTGTTCTCGCAAATGTCGATAGCTGTAAAAGTCTACGCCTGGGACAATATCCTTTTACACTTGATTACTTGCAAATCACGACAATATGACGGGAATTTCGTTCAAGCTAGTTAGCTAACGTTAGTTACAAGTTACCTGGCTAGCTAGGTAGCTAACTGAAGTTAGCATGCAGTCTCTAAGTCAGTTAGTTAACATTAGCCTGCATGTTGTGTACTTTTGGAAAACAGTATAACTAATTAGATTTTGAAACATATTCATAGAATAGTTGTCGGGTTTTATTGACAGCATGTTTTATTGTGTGTGAAAACCTATAGATAACTACTACTGTCAACCATGATTCATTGGTATACATGTTCCTCAGGAGGATGCTGATGACGAATGGGTGCATATATCAACCTGACAAGCACAATTTGTTAGATATCATGTTATGCTGTGGATGACCGTTTATATTTTGTCGTTGCCTTAATACTGTTCAAGTATATTTGCAAAGAACCAAGGATAGACGATGCCACTCAAGAACCTGAGAATTGCAAGGACATGATTGCTTGGGGTGAGTGGTTCTGGATGAGTGATGTATAATATACTGAACCAAAATATAAACACAACATGTAAAGTGTTGGTCCCATGTTTCATGAGCTGAAATAAAGGATCCCAGAAATGTTCCATATGCACAAAAAGCTTATTTCTCAAATTTTGTGCACCCATTTTGTTTTTGTAACATCCCTGTTAGTGAGTATTTCTCCTTTGTCAAGATAATCCATCCACCTGACAGGTGTGGCATATCAAGAAGCTGCATGGTCATTACACAGGTGCACTTTGTGCTGGGGACAATAAAAGGCCACTAAAATGTACACAATGCTGCAGATGTCTCAAGTTGAGGGAGCGTGCAAATCAAATTGTATTTGTCACATGCGCCAAATAGAGCAGGTGTAGACTTTACCGTGAAATGCTTACTTACAAGCCCTTCACCAACAATACAGTTCAAGAAATAGTTATGAAAATATTTACTAAATAAGCTAAAATAAAATATAATGTAACACAATAACAATAACGAGGCTATACACAGTGGTACCGGTACTGAGTCAATGTGCCGGGGTACAGGTTGGTCGAATTTATACTATTTACCCATTGTTGGGGTGGGGAGTCCGTGGAAATGAAATATTTAATTTACATAAGTATTAACACCCCTGAGTCAATACATGTTAGAATCACCTTTGGCTGCGATTGCACACCTGGATTGTACATCCTTATGTCTAACTCATTGTTAGGAGAAAAAAAAAAAAAAGAACCAGGAAGTAAAGTTAAAAAAAGAAATTGGATGTTAGGTACTATATTTATTGAATATTATATGAATCAATGAGCTTAATTTTTCAGAGATCAAATTATATTTCAACAAAATTTGTACGAATGCTAATCATATGTTTCTAACAAAATGAATGATTTCAGAACGATCTTAAATGGTGGGTCGAAATCCTCTTTATTGTGCTTTTTGAGGTGGAACGACCCTTGGTCTTTCATGCATATATTTTATATACGTTAGGTCCCAGGAATAGAACCCACTATCCTGGTGTTGCAAGCTTCATGGTCTACCAACTGAGCTAATATTTACTCCATTTATAAGTATTTGGGGAATTACAATGTAGCTGACACATTTTGACAAGATATCTGCATGGAGGTACCACGTAGCCTAACTCAAATTGAAAGACACTAAGGGACGAGAAATTATAATAGGTAATTTAGGTTATGACAGTTATCACTGTGTCTTTCAATCAGAATCTACATATTATTAGATACAATTCTGTTTGATCTGTGTTGCTTTATCCTAAACTATCTGTTGTGGTTTTCAGTGGAATGCCTACCTGCTCCAAACGTCAGCTGCCGCTTGTCCAATGGGACGGAGTTTCGATTCAGTGGAGAGGAAGTGGGCTTTAACAAAAGCCTCCCTTGCAGGAACGTGTATGTACAATACCTGACCCTTAGCCCTGTGGATAGATAGGTAGGTAGGTAGGTAGGTAGGTAGGTAGGTAGGTACTTTATTTATCCCCGAGGGGGAAATTTCTGTATACCAAACATTAGGAACACCTTCCTAATATTGACTTGCACAACACCCCTCCCTCCTCCAAGGTATCGAAAGCATTCCTCAGGGATGCTGGCCCATGTTGACTCCAGTGGTTCCCACAGTTGTGTCAAGTTGGCTGGATGTCCTTTGGGTGGTGGACCATTTTTGATACACACGGTAAACTGTTGAGTGTGAAAAACCCAGCAGCGTTGCAGTTCTTGACACAAACCGGTACCTGGCACCTACTACCATACCCCATTCAAAGACACATACATCTTCTGTCTTGTCCTTTCACCCTCTGAATGGCACAAATACACAATCCATTTCTCAATTGTCTAAAGGCTTATTTAGACATCCTTATTTAACCCTTCTCTTCCCCTTCATCTATACTGATTGAAGTGAATTTAACAAGTGACATCAATAAGGGATCATAGCTTTCACCTGGATTCACCTGGTCAGTCTATGTCATGGAAAGGGCAAGTGTTCATAATGTTTTATATTGGCTTTATCAGAGTTGCATTCATTATGGCACACCGTAGCAAAACGTTTTACCTATGATGACCCTGAACATGTTTTGTTTTCAATTTATATTGATTAGGCTAAATCATATACCGTCATATAGTTCTGTGATGTTTTTATACAAATGTAAAACATTATTGAACTGTTTCGAGCTAATGCGTCATTTCCTTGTAGGAGCGGTTACTCCTACAAAGTAGCGGTGGCCCTGTCGCTCTTCCTGGGATGGTTAGGAGCAGATCGTTTCTACCTGGGATACCCAGCTTTAGGTATAGTCTGACTGTTGTTATTGCTGTATACTCTCAACAACTAACATATGGGTGCTATGGATGAATTTGATATTCAAGTATATTCATGTTCAAGTCCTATCTGCTGCTAATAAACAGGTCTAAATACAATGAAAGAAAGATTTTCTAAACCGTTTTAGAATCACAGATAATTTCATTGTTTTTGTAAAAAAAAGAACACATTTTGAAATGCATGACTAGCTACTCATTTAACTAGCTACCCATTTAACTAGCTACCCATTCATTTAGTGGATTTTCTCCCCAATTTCGTCATATCCAATTGGTAGTTAGTCTTGTCCCATCGCTGCAACTCCCGTACGGACTCGTGAGAGGCGAAGGTCGAGAGCCAATGCCTCCTCTGAAACACGACTCCGCCAACCCGAACTGGTTCTTGACACATTACTCGCTTAACCCGGAAGCCAGCCGCACCACTGTGTCAGAGGAAACAACGTACAGCTGGCGACCGTGTCAGCGTGCATATGCGCCCGGCCCTCCACAAGGAGTCGCTAGAGTGCAATGGGACAAGGGCACCCCGGCCAGCCAAACCCTCCCCTAACCCGGACTACGCTGGGCCAATTGTGCGCCGCCTCATGGGTCTCCTGGTCGCGGAAGGCTGCGGCACACACCCTGGGATGCAGTGTCTTAGACAGCTGCGCCTCTCGGGAGGTCTATTTTATCATGTTTTTTTAATACAAGAGAATGAAAAGATTAGCTGATTTTGGACAGAAAAACAACTTACACTTTTGAGGATTAGTATTAAGTAGACCATTTTATCAAAGTTGAGCATTAATCAACAAAGCAGGTTTTTATGAAACAAAGGGTCACTACATCCTGTGAGGACCTGAATGAAACCACTATTATATAACATTATGAAACACTCGTAAACCCAAACCCATTGACTGAAACACACTTTCTTTTTGTCCCTTTCTTTCATCCTTCTTAACTAGGCACCTACAAGATTACAAAGGCGCTGGTGGCTGAAAGCTCTGCCTTGTTTTCTGGGGGGATTTTGGTTTTTCCATCTAGCATGGGGTACTTTAGTGTTGCAGAGCAACGCTGTTTGGATGGGTATGAGCCAGCTTTAGAGGTTGCACTGAGCAGCACCTGGCCTGGGTTGGCACGGTTGGCCCGGGCATCACCATGAAACGGTGGGTTATTAAGTGTGCTTCTGCTTTGTAGAGTAGCCACCCGAATGGCATTGTTTTAAAAAAACGTCTACCCTGGAATCAACAAAGCTACCCCCGTTACCTCCCAATGGAGCAATTTACAATAGTGTTAACAATTATTTGGAGTAATTATGTTTTAATCACAGGAGTTGGCATTTCCATAATTTGCCTGCAATTCAGATTCTCTGTGGTTTAGCTGTGTGTGTGGCAGTGAGCTAGTGAGTGCCAGTAGTCATCGCCCGGTGATGCAGTGACTACGCACAGACATGCAGTAGTGCCATCCCCGGGCATACCACACAGTTATGTTACATAGTTATGTCGTAAGCTAGTGACAGTGTGAATGTTGGAAGGATGATGTGTCTAGTTGAATGACTTGCTTGCCTTGCACTGTGTTTTAATCCAATACACCCTCAGCTGCTCATCTTCATCACCTTCAGGTTTACTCCTCTTCACAGCCCCTCTCAACGATGAAGACCTGTTGTTCACAATCCTCAGTTGTTTTGGACACAAAGTTGACTTGGCACGATTTCCCTCAAAGCAAATCAGGCAGCAAACCAATAAACACAGACGCGCACAACCAACACACACCCACACCCACGACACATACCCTCTCCTCTCCGCCGCCCAGCAGTGAAAGCGTTCAATATCGTTCACCTTAAATTTCCATTCAGCCACACATGGGCAAAGTTGGAACCCGAACATGGGGAATAAACTGAAACCTTGCCCAGTCGCCTGGAACCGAACGTAGGGAATAAATCGAAACCTTGCCCAGGTGCCTTGATTGGAGAGTTTTCATGTAAACAACAAAGCGTTGTTCACAGGTAGTACATCTTGATTAGGGGCCATGCAGGGTTTTATTTAGGCATGGAGTACCCCATAAAGCTTTATACCAGGGCTCTCCAACCCTGTTCCTGGAGAGCTTACCACCCTGTAGGTTTACACCAGGGCTCTCCAACCCTGTTCCTGGAGAGCTACCGTCTTGTAGGTTTACACCAGGGCTCTGCAACCCTGTTCCTGGAGAGCTACCGTCTTGTAGGTTTACACCAAGGCTCTCCAACCCTGTTCCTGGAGAGCTACCGTCTTGTAGGTTTACATCAGGGCTCTCCAACCCTGTTCCTGGAGAGCTACCGCCCTGTAGGTTTACACCAGGGCTCTGCAACCCTGTTCCTGGAGAGCTTACCACCCTGTAGGTTTACACCAGGGCTCTCCAACCCTGTTCCTGGAGAGCTACCGTCTTGTAGGTTTACACCAGGGCTCTCCAACCCTTTTCCTGGAGCGCTACCGTCTTGTAGGTTTACATCAGGGCTCTCCAACCCTGTTCCTGGAGAGCTTACTGCCCTGTAGGTTAACACCAGGGCTCTGCAACCCTGTTCCTGGAGAGCTTACCACCCTGTAGGTTTACACCAGGGCTCTCCAACCCTGTTCCTGGAGAGCTACCGTCTTGTAGGTTTACACCAGGGCTCTCCAACCCTTTTCCTGGAGCGCTACCGTCTGGTTTTCACTCCAACCCTAATCTAGCACACCTGATTCTAATAATTAGCTGGTTGATAAACTGAATCAGGTTAGTTACAACTGGGGTTGGAGTGAAAACCTGCAGGAGGGTAGCTCTCCAGGAACAGGGTTGGAGAGTTCTAGTGTAAACCTACAGAAAGGTAGCTCTCCAGGAACAGAGATAGATACTTTATTGATCCCGAGGGGAAATTTCTTCGTCAAACAGCAACGAAAAAACACAGGGCAGGTGCAAAATGCCAGAACGAAAATACACAGAAGACAGATACACGATACATAGTGTGGCAGTATGAAAAAGTATAAAAATACAAGAAGTCTGGAGTGCAAAAAGCTATAAAATGACATTGCATAGTATGGGTGAATGGCTTAATATATACACTATACATTGTTACAGAGTGTTAGGTGATAAAAAATATTGCAAGTTGATATAGATAAATAAGGAATATTTGCATGGTTAATTATACTATACAGGTCGATGGCAGAGAAATACTTAAATAGCTAATTGTGCGTATAAGTCAAATCAAATTTATTTATAAAGCGCTTTTTACATCAGCCGATGTCACAAAGTGCTATACAGAAACCCAGCCTAAAACCCCAAACAGCAAGCAATGCAGATGTAGAAGCACGGTGGCTAGGAAAAACTGCCTAGGAAGGCAAAACCTAGGAAGAAACCTAGAGAGGAACCAGGCTCTGAGGGGTGGCCAGTCCTCTTCTGGCTGTGCCGGGTGGAGATTATAACAATTTATGGCCTTTAAGGCCAGTTCTTTCTCCAAGATGTTCAAATGTTCATAGATGACCAGCAGGGTCAAATAATAATAAAAGTAGTTGTGGAGGTTGCAACAGGTAAATGCATCAGGAGTGAATGTCATTTGGTTTTTCAGTGCAATAGAGCGAGAGCGAGGTGAAAACAGCAGGTCTGGGACAGGGTGGCACGTCCAATGAACAGGTCAGGGTTCCATAGTGAGGGTAATAATAGTTTACTTAATATACAGGCTGGTTAAATGAACAGTTAAGTGACTATTTTGCATGGTTAAATTAACTGTACAGGTAAATGTACAGGTAAGTGAATATTTGCATGGTTACATTAACTGTACAGGTCAATGACAGGATGAGATACTTAAATAGCTAAATGTGTGTATGATATAATTTAGGGTAATAATAATAATTCCCTTAAAATACAGTCCTTAGTGCAGGGTTTGATTTTCAGATAATGCACGTATTGCACATTCGATATACTAAAAGCAATGAAAAAAGATACAACTGACAGGATACTAATATGCATTCCTGAGTGAATGACTACATAAGTTCAGTCCAATAATTATTTACAATATTGCACGTGATCTGATATAACAACTGTACATGAATATGTATATACAGTCCTGAATGAATAAGTCCTGAGTGAATGAGTGATTACAGACCAGAGTTACTTACGGATAGATGCATAATTGTTAAACTAGGTCCTAACACCCCAACATTTCCAGGTCTATGTTGCCGACGGCACGGCACCCCGGTGAGGCATTAAATAGTCTAATAGCCGCCGGCAGGAAGGACCTCCTGTAGCGCTCTCTGGCACACTGTGGTGGGATCAGTCTGTGACTGAAAGTGCTCCTCTGCATCATAACCATGGCATCTAGAGGGTTGTCCATGATGGCCAGCAGTTTGGCCAGGATCCGTCTCTCCGCCACCTTCTCTAGAGTGTCAAGGCTAATCCCCAGAACAGAGCTAGCCTTCCTGATCAGCTTATTTACCCGAGAAGCATCACCGGCCTTGGAGAGCCCTGGTGTAAACCTGCAGGAAGGTAGCTCTCCATGAACAGGGTTGGAGAGCCCTGCTTTATACCCTATTAACTCGTAACATGTCTCTCGCTCTCTCTCTCTCTCAAGGGCTGCTCAAGTTCTGCACTGTTGGCTTCTGTGGGATTGGGAGCTTGGTGGATTTCATGTTGATCTCATTGCAGGTGAGTGGCGTTCAGGGGACATCTGTGGAACACATAGCTGTTAAGTAATCCCTCTTATCTGTTGTTTATGTCTGTGATGATACTTTTCACAGTAACCATGAAAGAATGGTTTATGTGGTGTGTTGACAAGGGTGTGTTAGGTCTGTATTTTCCTAATGTTGGGTAGAAGCTGACTCCTTTAGTGTCACAGCTGATGACTACATTGGTTGGTCACAAGACACGTTAAAAGGTGAGTTAGGTTGCACAGCAAAGAGAGTTAGGGAAACGCTGTGATGTAATCAGAATAGGATGGATTTCATTAAAAAAAAAATCACCTCAAAGATTTCAAAAACAGCCCCATGTATAAACAGTAGTTCTTTCTCCCACTAACAGTGATGGTAATCAAGGAAGTGGAGCACATTTTGTCATCAGAGAGTAACCTGGGCTTTGCTACAATGGTCACGCTTCGCACACTCCAATCAGAGTAAGCCATGTAACACTGAGCAGAAGCATAGCCAAGCCAGTCAGGAGGTGTGTGTGTGTGTGTGTGTGTGTGTGTGTGTGTGTGTGAATGTCTGTTTTGTATTCAGAGAGCACCTGTGTCTCAATCAGTGCCTCCACAGCGCTCCGCTCTTCTCAGCACTAAGCTCTCTATGAATGGGGGTTAATGATACTGTGGTTTGTTTTCGCAGAAGGACTTCTCTTCCCCCCTCGGTCCCCAAGGACCCCCCCCCCTGTTTAGTCCCCACAACCTTACAGGGAGAGAAACCAATCCATGTTCATCCTGTTAGGGCTTCAACTTGCCCCTCTCCGTACTCAGTGGGGAACCAGTGTAGGAGCGGGAAGCCATACACGGGTCTTATTCACTAGGAACCAAATGGAACCAAAGTGTGCGTAACTTGTCCTATAAAAAACGTTTTGCTACTGTGTACACTAATGAATACGACAACCATTGGCACGTGTACAGAGCAGGCCTGTACGTAACACAACCCGCCGTGATTGGGAGTCCCATAGGGTGGGGCACAATTGGCCTAGCGTCCTCCGAGTTTCGCCGGTGTAGGCCATTCATTGTAAATAAGAATTTGTTCTTAAATAAAGGTCAAATTCAAAAATAACTCACTGTCAACATGGTGGGATGTTTTATAATGAAAAGTTGGCTCATTTGTTTGGGATTAGTAATTATAATTTTTCTGTGTTCCTTGAAAAAAATATGTAGTGTAGTTTTAGGACTGTAGGCCTATATCTATTTTGTTAGAAAACGTCAGCAACGTCCATTCGGCCACTTTGATTAAGCGAGGCGTCCGTCGCACTGTTTATTGTTCTCTTATTGTCTTATTGAAGGCCCTGAGAGAGGAATGCTTTTAAGCTGCTTTGGCTGGCACGCCCCAGCGCAATACTTACATTCTCAATTAGCTGTATACGCTGCGTCTGGACTCTCTTTCGTGTTTTTAAAGAGTGGCACTTTTGATTAAAGAGTTCTGCGTCTCTGGAGAACCCATTTAAACTTTGCGCGAGACGTTTAAAGACCCATATTTTAAAGGCTAACTACCTTGACTAAGAGCAACGTTGGATAGAGCAAATGCATTTTTGAGAAGTTGAGCTAATGAATAATGGGATTATTATTTATATTCATAGATTCTGTCTGGATGGGACTGGAGTAAAGGAGACCGGACAGTGTTTGGTGCCTATCAGTCTCTTTCTCAATCGAAAGGCCGAGGTGCAAACCAGTTGAATGATGTCAGGGAATTTTCCAATTTACTCTCAAACTGGGCAGAGCAGGAGCTAGGCAGATGTGATCGATGGAACGTGAACAGAGGGAGCTGTGTGTCAGGCACGGGATTCAAACAATACCAGGTAGTGGGTTTCCGGGCTGGCATACGGTCTTGTGAAAATCAAACCCTCTTCTGAAAACCCTATTGCCAAAGCCACTACCTGCTATGGATTCAATCCAGGCTGGAATGCATCATAGTTGAGTGTTCGCCTAGCTGAAGTTGTTCTGGAGTCATAGATGGAGTGCTGTTGGTCTGGAGTCATAGATGGAGTGCTGTTGGTCTGGAGTCAGTGGGTGGAGTGCTGTTGGTCTGGAGTCATAGATGGAGTGCTAGGTTTTTCCACCGTCTGCTGGAGCCAGGTTTTCACCGTCTGCTGGAGCCAGGTTTTCACCGCCTTTTCTCCTTCCTTCCTTTAGATCGTGGGTCCGTCGGATAAATCTGACTACATAGTGGACTACTACGGTGCCAGACTCACACGCCTCTCCATCACCAATGAGACTTACAGAAGAACCCAGATGTCTCCCTGAAGGTAGCTATTCTAGTAGTGTGTTAGTTAGACAATAGGCTTTGAGTCATTCACTGTGTAATTGTGGGAACCCGGAACTAAAAATCATATGTTTTGTCATCAGCTACCATTTACATGTACTCTGTGTACAAAACATTAGGAACATCTTCCTAATATTGAGTTGTCAACATTTCTTCTTTAACCTGTCTCCTCCCCTTCACCTACACTGATTTGAAGAGGATTTAACAAGTGACACCAATAAGGGATCATAGCATTCACTTGGATTCACCTGGTCAGTCTATGACATGGAAAGAACAGGGCCCAGATAAACAAAATACTTCTTACACAAACACTTAAGAAGCTTCTTAAGAACAAAAAATAAGAATTTCATAAGAATGTTCGTAAGTGCAATTCCTCAACAATATCGTTTTGATTTTTTTACAAACTTCTCAAATATCTTCTTACAAACCGCCTTAAGATGTTTGTTGCTAGGCAACCGTTTTAGCTAGCAATGGCAATCTTGTTAGCATATTTCTTACTGAGATTACGGTTCTAAAACATGTTCTTGCGTTTAAAATAGTCAATACTAAAACTTTCAGATGAAGTTTGTGAGTTAATTTAACATGATCAATTGGTTTCATAAGCAATTTCTCTCACTGCCCTGAGTTTAAGACAAGGGTTTAGCTATCTTGGAGTTAAGAACATTTCCAAGAACTTTATTTTCAAGAATCTAATTTCTTCTTAACTTTTTGCTTAAGGAGAAACAAGAAATAGTGCAAAGAAAATTTCCAAGAATCTTTTTGAGGAATAGGAACTTCGCTTAACTTTCTTCTTAAGTCTACAGATAAGGGAAAAATGGCAGTTAAGAAGAAATTTCTTCTTAAGGCTTTGTGAATCCGGCCCCAGGTGTTCCTAATGTTTTTTACACTCAACGTATGTTACGTAGTCTGTCCACAAACGATTATTCACTCTACCTCTGTACTAATGGCATTTTTATTGTCTAATTATTACATATTTATAGTGTTGCAAAATTCTGGGAACTTTCATTAAATGCCCCGGTTTTCCAGAAATCGTCACTGGAGGATTCCGGATTTCCTGCTGATTACCTCATAATTCTGTGAATCCTCCTACCGGGATTTCAGGAAAACCAAGGAATCAATTGAAAGGAAAAGGCGCACTGCTCGCTTCATAGTTTTATTAGACAAGTTTTAAAAGATTTCGGCCTTCAATGGCCTTCTACTTCTTTCCAATATATTGAAAGTTCCCAGAAATGTGCAACCCTACATCTGTATGACATGTGGAAAGACAAACTGAACAACTCAAACACTAAAAGTGAACCAGATCCCAAGGTTATGTGATTTTGCACAACTCTGTAGCTTGTATGACCTTTAGTGGGGAGGAGGAATGTGAAGGCAAACACCCAGTCAAGGACAACTTATCCTATCCTATCCCCCCTCCTCTGGTACTCCAGGACAGACTCTCTACACTGGGGAGGGAATTTTTAAATGTCAGCCTGCTAAGTAAACGTTTGGGGAGGGTGGTGCTTCAGGAGTGAGGGGAGAAGGGTCGTGAGAGTGCAGTTATTATACCTTGCATAGGCGTCCCTCATCGGTTGAGCTCTAACACAGAGGAACGAGAATCACATACACACATACTCACTCACACGCCCTTTCACATTTTTTTCTCTCCCCAAAATTTCCACGTCTTTAAATCTCCAAGATTTCAGCTCTCCCTTCTCTCTCCCACTCTCTGTCTGTTTTCTATGGCTCCCTATTCTGTGTTTAGTATTATAGAGGCTGCACTGTGTTTGTGGTGACAGGGGTGTTTGGTTCAATTATACACATGTGGAGTCCATTACAAGTGCTTGAGTGTTTACCCTCAGAGAAATAGCAAGAGAGAGAGATGGTCTTCATCCATCCTCTACAGTTCCTCAGTCTCTGTCCTTCATTTTACTACATGCATGTATATCACGGCCACATAAAAATGTAACACTGACTGCCTCGCGTATCCAAGATCAACTTAGAAAACCCTCTTTTCTCTCGTTTCAGGATGAAAGTGAAAAACAACAACAACAAAAAAATGGGGGATTGGAAATGATGCAGACAATTACATTGATGGAAACTACAATCTATCTGCAATATTAAGATCTACCACCTAAAAAAATGTAATAATATCTCCGCCCTCAATCCTGTTTTGTCACTCTTTTGGGATCCTATTTTTTACTTGACCGTCGACACATTGATTATTGGGCCTCTGCATGTACCCCAACGTGGTGAAGCTCATTACAGGACTAGACTACACTGCATCTCTTTAGTCTTTCCTTGATTCTTTGTGTCCTTCATTCCTCGCCGCCTTCTCAAAACACATTTTAAAATATCAGAGGAGATGAAAATCAGAGGAGATGAAAATCAGAGGAGATGAAAATCAGAGGAGATGAGGATAGAGGTTGCAAAGGTATCAAGAAAACGTTTTAGATGTATCTGTCGTCACCAGCTCAGGTCCTGGAAGGCTAGAGTAGTACAGACCTTTGTTCTAACCCATAGAGCTTCAAGTCATCGTTGTTGTACTATAAGAATTTAGAATCTGCACTGAGAACAGTGAACTGTAAATATGTCATCTAATGTGCTATTTGAGTATGTCTGGAAGCAAGCGAGCTACAGTTGAAGTCAGAAGTTTACATACACCTTAGCCAAATACATTTAAACTCAGTTTTTCACAATACCTGACATTTAATCCTAGTAAAAATTCCCTGTCTTAGGTAAGTTAGGATCAACACTTTATTTTAAGAATGTGAAATGTCAGAATAATAGTAGAGAGAATAATTTATTTCAGTTTTTATTTCTTTCATCACATTCCCAGTGGGTCAGAAGTTTACATTCACTCAATTAGTATTTGGTAGCATTGCCTTTAAATTGTTAAACTTGGGTCAAACGTTTTGGGTAGCCTTCCACAAGCTTCCCACAATAAGTTGTGTGACTTTTGGCCCTTGTCTTTGTTGTCCTTAAGCCATTTTGCCACAACTTTGGAAATATGCTTGGGGTCCCAAAGATTTGCGACCAAGCTTTAACTTCCTGACTGATTTCTTGATATGTTGCTTCAATATATCCACATAATTTTCCTTCCTCATGATGCCATCTATTTTGTAAAGTGCACCTCCAGCAGCAAGGCACCCCCACAACATGATGCTGCCACCCCCGTGCTTCACGGTTGGGATGGTGTTCTTCGGCTTGCAAGCCTCCCCCTTTTTCCTCCAAACATAACGATGGTCATAGTGGCCAAACAGTTCTATTTTTGTTTCATCAGACCATAGGACATTTCTCCGAAAAGTACAATCTTTGTCCCCATGTGCAGTTGCAAACCGTAGTCTGGCTTTTTTATGGCGGTTCTGGAGCAGTGGCTTCTTCCTTGCTGAGCAGCCTTTCAGGTTATGTCGATATAGGACTTGTTTTACTGTGGATATAGATACTTTTGTACCTGTTTCCTCCAGCATCTTCACAAGGTCCTTTGCTGTTGTTCTGGGATTAATTTGCACTTTTCGCACCAAAGTATCATCTCTAGGAGACAGAATGGGTCTCCTTCCTTCGGACCCACTGGAATTGTGATATAGTGAATTATAATTGAAATAATCTGTCTGTAAACAATTTTTTACAGAATAATTACTTGTGTCATGAACAAAGTAGATGTTCTAACCGACTTTCCAAAACTACAGTTTGTTAAAATGAAATCTGTGGAGTGGTTGAAAAATGAGTTATGACTTCAACCTAAGTGTATGTAAACTTCTGACTTCAACTGTATTTATCTTCTGTTTGACTGTTTTGTTGATTTCATTTTTCATTTGTAAATAAAGTAATAATTTTATGAAAATGGACGCCTTTGTAAATGAAGTTCTGTTCACACTTGCCGTTTAAGTCCAACACAGAGCATTAGCAGTTAATTTGGCCAACTCCGAGCTCTTTGGAGGAATTGTGGCAGTGACCGATCGTCCTATAGGGATTTCAGAGGTCAAGGAAATGACATGCTAGCTCTCGGCATCATCCTGCAGACATCAATGGATGTACAGGCCTCTCTTGCCACAATCAATGTTGCATTTCATGGGTACACAGTCAGAAAGAGACTGCACAAACTTGGCCTACATGGGAGGTCAGGAAGGAAGAAGCCTCTGCTCTCAAAAAAGAATATCAAGACACAACTGACTTTACCCAGGTGTTGTCTGGCAAAAGTCAGATGTGTCTTGAAGGGTGTGTTTCATAGTTCTCAACCAATGGCTGTTCACTTGGGCGTGGCTACTGGCTGATGAAGTTTACTTATCAAATCAATTGTCTCATTCACAAAGGTTAGAAATTACATTTAATCTTTTTTTACAAATTGTTTCATATTCAAACATATAAATTGCATAACAATTCCATGTAAATCTGATAACTAGAATGTGTAGGCTTCCCAAGATACAGTTTATGTTGTACTGTCGTCAGATATTATGTCCATTTGCTAACAAGCCTGTCCATTTTGGTAGAACGGTTTGAGAGAAAGATCTTAGGTATTTATGGGGGAGATAGAGAAAGGGGGGGTTATGGCAACGTCATGACAACTGTGTCCCAAATGGCACCACAGGCTATATTAGGTCCCCAATCAGGCATATATTAGGTCCCCAATAGACAATGTATCAGTATGGATATCCAACACCACTGCGGTGAATACGGTGGTTAATGGATTTGTGTCGCGGTGGGAGGTTGCTTGCAGTGGAGGGGGTCCTTTGTTGTTTTGACTGTTTCAGGGCATAGGAGCTGAGTTTTTACAGATGTACATGTATAACAGTCCCACTGTATTAAATGACAGTGGGACTTGAAGTCTTTTTCCAAGGTTTCTTCGCAAAATACGTTTTTATGATGGGATAACTTTAAATAATTGGTCAATCCTAAGGAAGGAACTTGTTAGTTAGAACTGAATAAAGTTTGTCTTAGTTTGACATGACATCAAAACAATGCCTAAACCCTACAAAGAATCAAGTGATGGTCTGAAACACAGTGGTCAAGTTATTTTCAAAACCCTCCCAAATCCACTCCGCCCCATCACACTCTCCACCTCCACTCCTCAACTCTTCCTCCCCCTCTCTTCACCCCAACTCAGCCTCCTCTTCCTTCCACCTATTTGGAGGTCATCAATACAGCACAGGGATAAGAGTGGGGAGATTTATAGGGCACTTCCCAGGAGAGGAGAGAGCTGCAGAGTAGAGGCTGAGCTGGGCCTAACCCTCCCTCCCACCACCCGCCTGACAGAGAGGAGGCCGTTCCTCATATAGCAGAGTGCTTTATCGCCTTACACTCCCCTAGTGTGGAGCGCTGATATTATAGAGCACACAACTACCCTAGAATTTACAAAGAAACAGAGCAAACTAGCATGCTAATTGGCAGAATACCTTACCACTGACTGACCCAAAATTAAGGACATTTTTGAGTATGTACATACTCAGTGAGCATAGCCTTGCTATTGAGAAAGGCTGCCGTAGGCAGACCTGGCTCTCAAGAGAAGACAGGCTATGTGCACACTGCCCACAAAATGAGGTAGAAACTGAGCTGCCCTTCCTAACCCCCTGCCAAATGTATGACCATATTAGAGACACATATTCCCCTCAGATTACACAGACCCGCAAAGAATTCGAAAACAAATCCAATTTTGATAAACTCCCGTATCTATTGGGTGAAATACCACAGAGAGAGAGAGAGAGAGAGAGAGAGAGCATGGGGAGAGATGAGAAAATAATGGTTGGGTATGGAGTGGTTTTGCACTGTTCTGTGAAGGGAGTAATACACAGCGTTGTACGAGATCTTCAGTTTCTTGGCAATTTCTCGCATGGAATAGCCTTCATTTCTCAGAACAAGAATAAACTGACGAGTTTCAGAAGGAAGTTCTTTGTTTCTGGACATTTTGAGCCTGTAATCGAACCCACAAATGCTGATGCTCCAGATACTCAACTAGTCTAAAGAAGGCCAGGTTTATTGCTTCTTTAACCAGCACAACAGTTTAGCTGTGCTAACATAATTGCAAAAGGGTTTTCTAATGATCAATTAGCCTTTTAAAATGATAAACTTGGATTAGCTAACACAACTTGCCATTGGAACACAGGAGTAATGGTTGCTGATAATGGGCCTCTGTACGCCAATGTAGATATTCCATTAAAAAAATCAGCCGTTTCCAGCTACAATAGTCATCTACAGCATTAACAATGTCTACACTGTATTTCTGATTAATTTGATGTTATTTTAATGGACAAAAAGTGTGCTTTTCTTTCAAAAACAAGGGGCATTTCTAAGTGACCCCAAACTTTTGAACGGTAGTGTATATTTAAGTTATATTTATTTTATCTACAGTGGGGAGAACAAGTATTTGATACACTGCCGATTTTGCAGGTTTTCCCACTTACAAAGCATGTAGAAGTCTGTAATTTTTATCATAGGTACTCTTCAACTGTGAGTGACGGAATCTAAAACAAAAATTCAGAAAATCACATTGTATGATTTTTAAGTAATTAATTTGCATTTTATTGCATGACATAAGTATTTGATACATCAGAAAAGCAGAACTTAATATTTGGTACAGAAACCTTTGTTTGCAATTACAGAGATCATACGTTTCCTGTAGTTCTTGACCAGGTTTGCACACACTGCAGCAGGGATTTTGGCCCACTCCTCCATACAGACCTTCTCCAGATCCTTCAGGTTTCAGGGCTGTCGCTGGGCAATACAGACTTTCAGCTCCCACCAAAGATTTTCTATTGGGTACCTTGCGTGCGCTGCAGGATTTTAATCCATGACGGCGTAGTGTGTTACTAATGGTTTTCTTTGAGATTGTGGTCCCAGCTCTCTTCAGGTCATTGACCAGGTCCTGCCGTGTAGTTCTGGGCTGATCCCTCACCTTCCTCATGATCATTGATGCCCCACGAGGTGAGATCTTGCATGGTGACCCAGACCGAGGGAGATTGACTGTCATCTTGAACTTCTTCCATTTTCTAATAATTGCGCCAACAGTTGTTGCCTTCTCACCAAGCTGCTTGCCTATTGTCCAGTAGCCCATCCCAGCCTTGTGCAGGTCTACAATTTTATCCCTGATGTCCTTACACAGCTCTCTGGTCTTGGCCATTGTGGAGAGGTTGGAGTCTGTTTGTTTGAGTGTGTGGACAGGTGTCTTTTATACAGGTAACAAGTTCAAACAGGTGCAGTTAATACAGGTAATGAGTGGAGAACAGGAGGGCTTCTTAAAGAAAAACTAACAGGTCTGTGAGAGCCGGAATTCTTACTGGTTGGTAGGTGATGAAATACTTATGTCATGCAATAAAATGCAAATTAATTATTTAAAAATCTCACAGTTGAAGTGTACCTATGATACAAATTACAGACCTCTACATGATTTGTAAGTAGGAAAAGCTGCTAAATCGGCACTGTATCAAATACTTGTTCTCCCCACTGTATCGATCTATCTATCTATCTATCTATCTATCTATCTATCTATCTATCTATCTATCTATCTATTCAAGAATTTTATGTATTAAAAATAAATTTAGACTATAAAAGATGGCCTTTAGCACATTTCTTATTGAGGGTATCAGTCTTGCATCAAATAGTGAATTCCACTGTATACAGAATGTTATATGTCTTATATTTTCACAGCTTACTGTCAGTAAATATCGTACAGTAAATATTGGACTACAAGAGAGTTGCAAGCCTGCAAAGGTAGAGTTATTTAAAGCTTTGAATGGGTCGATTGGGTTCTGCAGGTGTGTGGTTACAGCAATTGCACAGGGTTGGTGTGGCCTGTGGTGGTAGGGCCCAATGTGATATCTTTTCATGGGGTACAAAATCCCTGGCGACGCCCCTGCGTGCGTGCGTGTGTGTGTGTGTAGACATCCGTATAGGCGTGTGTGCTAGTAAGATCAGACTCAGGAGGATTTAGCTGTTCTACTGACTCACACTCAGACACACAAGCAAACCCTGATGTCAAGGAGTTTAAACACAAAACCCCCCCACCCCCCGTGTTCCCTCCCTCTCTCCTAGGCTCTTTCGCACACACACACACTCCATTCTCAGAATCAGAGAGGCCCTGCAGTAACTTGTCCCCTATAGGCACCTCTACAGTGGTCTGTGAGAAAAGCCTAAGCTGAAATAACAGGAAGGCTGGGATGATGAGGTCACCGGCCCCTCAGTAACATTTGCTTGTCTTTATAGAAGTTAAGTGAGTGAAATCATAAAGTGACACAGGGAGACTCCCAGCTGGTTTGGTTACTCAGGGCCTGTCCCAAATGACACCCTATTTCCCTACATGGTGCACTACCCTGGTCAAAAGTAGTGCAAAATAAAGGGAGAGGGTGTCATTTGGGATGCAACCCAGGAGGTTCCCAGACCAGGAAAAACACATTACATTTACGACTTACAGTTAGTTAATGCATACATGTTCATACTTTTTTCATACTGGTCCCCAGTGGGAATCAAACCCACAACCCTGGCATGGCAAGCCATGAGCTACACAGGAATACAGTTATAATCAGAGTCTTTCCATGGCTGGGGTGGACTAGGCTAGGAGTGCACAGCTGTGGTCCTTGAAGGTTTTCATCTTAGCCTTTTAACCAGAGACTAAGTTCTACCTGAGAAACCACCTGTGTGCTTTAAACAGCTCTACAGACTTCAATGGGTAAAAAGCTGAGCACTATCATATACTGTGACGAGTCCACATACACTGAATGGGAATAAAACTGTATTATATGTTTATACAGTCTTGAGAGAGTTGAAAGTCTGACTGTGTTGTACCTTCACGATAGAGGTGTGTGTGGGGGGGGGGGGGGGGGGGGGGGGGGGTGGTCGGTCGGTCGCATTGTGAGTGTAGGGTGCGTCCCAAATGGCACCCTGTTCCTAACATGGGGCCCTGGTCAAAGAATTGTGCACTATGTAGGGAATAGGGTGCCATTTGGGACGTAAACATAGTCTTCAGCTCCAGTAGAACACAAGTGAAGATCTCCAGGCTTCACATCAGACCACCTCATGTTCGCTAACGCAGCGAAACAGCCCCAGCGGCGGTGGCCAGCTGGGACATAAAGGAATCTTTGTTCTCCAGCTGTCCCTGATTTTCACATAGTTCATACATCTTTCCCTCCATCCCTCCATCCCTTCATCCTTCCCTCACTCCTTTCAGCTCTGAAAGAAAGAAAGAAAGAAAGAAAGAAAGAAAGAAAGAAAGAAAGAAAGAAAGAAAGAAAGAAAGAAAGAAAGAAAGAAAGAAAGAAAGAAAGAAAGAAAGAAAGATAGAGAAAAAGAGAAAGAAATCTCGTAGCAGACGGGTCGCGGCTCTCCTTTATATCCATGCAGGGTCACGAGCCATGTGTGTTTAATCAAAATGTAATTATTGCACTGTACCACGCTCCAGAGACCCCTCAGCTTCTCTCAGCCCAGCACCATGGCTACATCCCAAATGGCACCCTATTGGGAATATTATGTTAGGACACATCCCAGGTTATAGAGGATGAGAAAACTGGCCCTAATTGGTTCAGTATGGCGGCAATATCTCCCCCATACATGTTATGATGAATCACTTCCTGTACTAAAGGTTCTCTGAGGTATTTGAGTGCACTGTCCTGACCATAGCCTCCAACACATGGGCGTACTGTACACACATAGACATACGCGCACAGACATACAGTACCAGTCAAAAGATTGGACACACCTACTCATTCCAGGATTTTTTTCTTTATTTCCAATATTTTCTACATTGTAGAATAATAGCGAAGACATCAAAACTATGAAATAACACATATGGAATCATGTAGTAACCAAAAAAGTGTTAAACAAATTAAACAAAATATCCTGTTTGCCTTGATGACAGCTTTGCACACTCTTGGCATTCTCTCAACCTGCTTCATGAGGTAGTCACCTGGAATGCATTTCAATTAACAGGTGTGCCTTGTTAAAAGTTACACTACTGGTCAAAAGTTTTACAACACCTACTCATTCAAGGGTTTTTCTTAATTGTTACTATTTTCTACATTGTAGAATAATAGTGAAGACATCAAAACTATGAAATAACACATAATCATGTAGTAACCCAAAAAGTGTTAAATAAATATTTGAGATTCTTCAAATAGTCACTCTTTGCCTTGATGACAGCTTTGCATTCTCTTGGCATTCTCTCAACCAGCTTCACCTTGAATACTTATCCAACAGTCTTGAAGGAGTTCCCACATATGCTGAGCACTTGTTGGCTGCTTTTCCTTCACTCTGCAGTCCGACTCATCCCAAACCATCTCAATTGGGTTGAGGTTGGGGGATTGTGGATGCCAGGTCATCTGATGCAGCACTCCATCACTCTCCTTCTTGGTAAAATAGCCCTTACACAGCCTGGAGGTGTGTTGGATCATTGTCCTGTTGAAAAACAAACGATAGTCCCACTAAGCCCAAAACAGATGGGATGGTGTATCGCTGCAGAATGCTGTGGTAGCCATGCTGGTTAAGTATGCCTTGAATTCTAAATGAATCACTGACAGTGTCACCAGCAAAGCACCCCAACACTATAACACCTCCTCCTCCATGCTTTACGGTGGGAAATACACATGTGGAGATCATCCGTTCACCCACGGCGGTTGGAACCAAAAACTTGTCAACTGTCACCGCCAGACGAGATGTTTAATCACTGAAATAAAACGTAACTTTCTCGTGTCTTTTTTTGTTGGTGGTGTAAAAGAAAGCACACAAAACAGGAAAGTAACAACACCCCCCCCCCCACCCTCCCCCACCCACCCATAAAACCCCTCACTGGCACATTTGCGTGGGTTACAGAAGCCATGAAATTACAGTTACTTCGCTTGTGACCAAGTGGGAGAGGAATTCACCGATAAGGTGACAGGCTTCACAAAGTGTTGATCAAAGGAGCTAATAAATAAATCCTCAGGCCCTGCTGTCTCTCTCTCTCTCTCTCTCTCTCTCTCTCTCTCTCTCTCTCTCTCTCTCTGTCTCTCTGTCTCTCTCTGTCTCTGTCTCTCTGTCTCTCTCTGTCTCTGTCTCTGTCTCTCTCCTTCTCTTTCGCCTTCTCTTTCTCCATCTCTTTCTCCTTCTCTCTCACCTTCTCTCTCTCCTTCTCTCTCTCCCTCTCTCCCTTTCTCTCCCTCCCTAATCCCTTTCTTTTCATTTTCCCATTTCAAGCTGGCGTGGTACCAGATAAGCCAGTTCAATATTCACACATTGGCTCAGGCATGGCATAGCTACTCAGCTGATGCTTGGCTTCCCTGCCAGCAGGAAGCTGGTGCTGGCATGAGAGTGGCGCCGCGGGCACTATGTCACGACATGTGCGTGGGTGGTGGTATATTATTATTATGATGCCCATATAGCTTTGGGCAGAGGTAACCCCTGCCCTCTTAAATGCAGATACTTCAATCTGTTTTTCCTGTTCTTTAAACCTCAAGTTTCACCTGAGGTCACATTTTGCTCTAATAAAGAAACAAAAATCCCTCTGGATCTCATCTCAAGGGATGTGTCCACCTACACCATGATGGAAGAAGTTTTGAACGGAACCACGTAGCAATAGCTCAAACTGCATTAGGGGAGTATGCTTTAAAGGTCCCCTCAAAAGAGGGTTGACAAATCAGTCAATAAGTAAGACTATACCGCACATGTGGTGTGTGGGTTGGGATATTGACAATAGCTCAATGACTCAATATGAAGAACAAGAGGGTTAATAAACAAAACCAAAACACACAGACCTTATCAAAGTCTTCAATTTAATCCCTCCCTGTGACCGCCAAGCCACTTAAAAACAGGCAGCGGGCGTGAAATAAGCAGCACCTGTTTTGGGGGCGGCTCATAGGCAGACACACACACACATGCACACACACACACACACACACTGTGTGCTTCCATGCATGCCGCCGTGCATATTCCTTCTACTATGGCCCATCCCTGCAGTGGTGGTCCAGGCAGCTGCTCGTGTGGTCATTGTCATGAAGACACACCCGTCCCACTCATGTTAGAAGTTCAGAATGAGAAAGTGTGAGGCACCCTTTCTCTCCTCTACCCAACACAGTGGACAGCTGTGACAGCACTACTTTACAAGCTCTTTCTCTTTTTTCCTCTCTTGCTACAGTGTCTAGGTCTGGACTCTGGGAGAATATTAACACGCCAGGGCCTTGCATTAATATGTTGCAGAGTTCTACATTTGGCAACCAGAGGGCTAACCCTCAGGACCTCAGTTGGATAGAAACTAAAATACAAATGTCACGAAGCCTGCAAAAGATGTGAATGGTCACTGTTAAGAAGACAAATCATGAAATTGGTCTAATGAATTCGGGGCCCTACCTCTCACCAACCCCCATTTTGGGAGGGAGGGAGGGAGAGGAGAGAAATGAGACAGAGAGAAAGAAAGAGAGAGAGATAGAAAGAGATAGAGAGAGAGAGTGTGTACGTGCATGCGTGTGTGTGCCTGTGTGTACGTCATCCATTTTACCACAGGCTGGTGAACTGACCTCACTAAAAGAAGAGTTATTGGACTCCAATGAAGAGTAATGACTAAGGGAAATACTCCTCTTTCAGGGATGCATCCCAAATGGTACCCTATTCCCTACATAGTGCACTTCTTTGGTCAAAAGTAGTGCACTGTGTAGGGAATAGAGTACTATTTGGCGCGCAGCCCAACTCTACGTGTGAGTTTTGGGGTCGAATGCCTCTCTCTTTTTCACAGTGTTCACACAGGCCATTTCAATCACCTAGTAGAATCTCTTAGGACCTTAATAAATAATACCTTACTAAAACACTTCCTCCCATTTTCTCTGTCTCTCTCTCTCTCTCTCTCTCTCTCTCTCTCTCTCTCTCTCTCTCTCTCTCTCTCTCTCTCTCTCTCTCTCTCTCTCTCTCAAGGCAGCCCTGAGACAGACAGGCAGGCAGGCAGACAGTGTGACTGACTACAGTATTATGTCGTCTTAACCATAGAAATAATATTGCCTTCCTACGGGGGCAGTGTTTCCTCCAATGGACTCTCCAGTACTCTCCCTTCTCTGTTGTCCCATTTTCTACCATGGAATAGAGAGATGTACTGTGATGAAGGACAGAAAAATACAAGAGGCCACTGATGAAAAACAACACATCGACAGAAAGGAAAGAAGAAGACAAACTAAGTCCCTATAAACGTACCAGACCTGGGTCTGTAAGGTGGCAGGCAAGCCAACAGGGACACTCTCACGCATGCCTGTACAAACACAAATGCACGCACACACACAAACACACACCAGCACAGTTTAGACATTTATTCACATATTCAGCAGAGTAACTCAGTCCAAATCAAATTTTATTTGTTTACCGTGAAATGCTTGCTTACGTCTCCTTTACAAAAAAATAAAAGAAATATATTAAAAAATATATACAAATAGTAACACAAGTGTGAATAAAATACACTAAGATGGAGTGATTACAGCTGTTGTCTTGGTAATTAACTCCAGTGTAAAAAAGTGTTATGTTACAGCCTTATTCTAAAATGTATTAAATAAAACAATTTCCTCATCAATCTACACACAATACCCCATAATGACGAAGCCAAAATGTTTTTTTTTCTATATATAATTTTATAAAAAATTAAAAACAAAAATACCTTAGTATTCAGACCCTTTGATATGCGACTCGAAATTGAGCTCAGGTGCATCCTGTTTCCATTGATCATCCTTGAGATGTTTCTACAACTTGATTGGAGTCCACCTGTGGTAAATTCAATTGATTAGACATGATTTGGAAAGGCACACACGTGTTTATACAAGGTCCCACAGTTGGCAGTGCATGTCAGAGCAAAAACCAAGCCATGAGGTCGTAGGAATTGTCCGTTGAGCTCCGAGACAGGATTGTGTCGAGGCACAGATCTGGGGAAGGGTAGCAATAAATGGCTTCAGCATTGAAAGTCCCCAAGAACAAAGTGGCCTCCGTTATTCTTAAATGGAAGAAGTTTGGAACTACCAAGACTCTTCCTAGAGCTGGTCACCCGGCTAAAGTGAGCAATTGGGGGAAAAGGGCCTTGGTCAGGTAGGTGACCAAGAACCCGATGGTCACTCTGACAGAGCTTCATCTCTGTGGAGATAGTAGAACCTTCCAGAAGGACAACCATCTCTGCAGCACTCCGCCAATCAGGCCTTTATGGTAGAGTGTCCAGACAGAAGCCACTCATCAGTAAAAGGCACATGACAGCCCGCTTGAAGTTTGCCAAAAGGCACCTAAAGGACACTCAGACCATGAGAAACAAGATTCTCTGGTCTGATGAAACCAAGATTGAACTCTTTGGGCTGAATGCCAAGCGTCACGTCTGGAGGAAACCATAGCACCATCCCTACGGTGAAGCACGGTGGTGGCAGCATCATGCTGTGGGGATGTTTTTCAGCGGCAGGGACTGGGAGACGAGTCAGGATCAAGGGAAAGATGAACAGAGTAAAATACAGAGAGATTCTTTATGAATCCTGCTCCAGAGCCCTCGGACCACAGACTGGGGCGAAGGTTCACCTTCCAACAGGACAACGACCTAAGCACACAGCCAAGACAACGCAGGAGTGGCTTCGGGACAAGTCTCTGAATGTCCTTCAGTGTATCACAACCAAGAACATTCTGTGAGCTTGTGTTTTCTACCACTTTGCGGCTGAGCCGTTGTTGCTCCTAGACATTTCCACTTCACAATAACAGCACTTACAGTTGACCAGGGCAGCTCTAGCAGGGCAGAAATTTTACAAACTGACTTGTTGGAAAGGTGGCATTGTATGACGGTGCCAGGTTTTAAAGTCACTGAGATCTTCAGTAAGGCCATTCTACTGCCAATGTTTGTGTATGGATGTGTGCTTGATTTTATACACCTGTCAGCAACGGGTGTGGCTGAAACAGCTTGAATCTGCTCATTTGAATGGGTGTCCACATGCCATGCTGTATACACACATAGGCCTACAAGTGCAAACACACACACACACACACACACATTGCAAACACACACACACACACACACCACACACATTACAAACACACAAGCACGCATGGTCGCAAACACACACTCACTCCTTTCCGTCCCCCTACACTGTCTCACTCTAATACACACACACAAACACACCCCCTCCCTGCACACACACACACGCACAGACACACACATAGACACACACCGCCTCTATTACTTTTAAGTTACATAATAGTTTGGTTCATGTACATTATCATGTATGTGTAGGCTATGAACGTGTCACAGTCACCCCAAGACGACAGTGAGGGGAAAAATCTGTCTCTCCCACCACCTACACCCCACTTTGATCAGATTTATATGAGGCCTTTTAGTAGTGACACTTTCTACATTACACACAGACGGAGCCTCTAGAAGACGCCAAGAACGAGCAGGAAATATGACAACAATCACGGTCATAAAACAACTTAAGGCCAAAACGCTTTTTCACTCACTCACACTCGGGCCACAATAAAAAAAAATATATTTGAGTGAGGGTCAGAAAAAATATCAAACCACATCATACACTAATTACATCCCACACCAAAACGATTATGCTTGCGTTGTACAAGCCATGAGATCATTGGTTTCAGACTGCGGTGCAGCGGTTCAAAGCCCATGTTCTCTGTCTCTCTGCACCTGCTAGCGTTACCCCTCCCAGCCTCTGTCTGAGTCCCAAATGGCACCCTATTCCCTATATGACCACAGCCCTATGGGATACCTTATGGGCACTGGTCAAAAGTATAGC
>CM042414.1:7857013-7907013 GCA_023634145.1 Thymallus thymallus
ACCCGCCAACGCTTAAGGATCAGAGCTGATGCCAGCTAAGGCGCTGGGTTGGCATTTCAACCCTCAAATCGACAGCGAAAGAGAGCGGGAGAAAAAGAGATAAATGATTTTGTTCGGTTCTGAAAGCTACATCTGTAAACCAAAAGCAAAAATGCCAGTCTAATGCCTCAATCATTGTTTTTGCCATAAAAAAAAAAAAAAAAAAAATTCAACAACTGGCAATAATACATTTTTTAGAGCCAGGTACACAAAACGTGAAGTTTTCTTTTTACTTTTTTTTTTTAAGCATCATAGCGAAGTATCCCGCTGCCGGCGCGCCCAAAGCTCTCCTTGTTGCCCCTCCCAACCGCCTCCATTTTGTGAACATCTGACTACCTCCATTTTATGGCAGCCCTTTCCTCTTAGAACGGTGCGAATACCGTGCTATCATCGATTCTCCAACAGACAAAAACTGTCGCCAAGACGTTCCACACAGTGTCGTATCGACTGATAAACAAAGTATTTGTTCCATTAATTACAAATAAAATCCTCGACGAAGAAGATGAAAAGGATTGGCTTTGACTGAGTGCCATCGCTTGCCAAGCCGCCATTTTAAAGCGAGTCAGTCTGTCTCTCGCTCTCTCTCTCTCTCGTATTTGTCTTCATTCTCCTCCTCCCTCTCTCTCTATCTGTCTGTCTGTCTCTCTGGCGCTCAGCTATCGTCAACGTAGCTGTTAAACCATCCTGCCAGGCACAGCTATACTGAGAGAATCACGTTAGCTGTCTCCATTGTTGGATGACACAGAAGCAGTCACTGCCAACAAGTTTGCTGCCAAGTTCAACAACGTTCAGATGAAAAAAGAGAGCAAGCGCTACAAAAAAAGGAAAAGGCACAAACACAGAACACAGCAGAACCCAGGACAGAATCTCCAGTGACAACAATAGCTGACATGTCGTGGTATTAGCGCTAACGTTTAGCATTGATACACCCTTAACCCCTTTTTTACCTAATGCCCTGGCAGCCATCTTAAAAGCTTTGGCGACCATTTTGAACGTGCTCGCTGCCTCCTTTGAGTAGTTGCCATTCTTCATGCCACATTCTCAGAACAAAAGATGCAGTCGGAATTACCAATTATGCTACCGAATACCGTGCTTTCACAAAAAACTACTGTGCATTCCCAAACAAAAAAAGTTAAAGAAAGAGACAGAAAAACAACAGTTTGTTTTCATTTGGAAGAAAGAGGAATCTCAGACTCTTTGTTTGCATAACTCCCCTCCCCAGAACAAACCTGACAACCGATACATTTACAATTTTATTGTGCAACAAGATATACTCAGCTCTCTCCAACATATCAATATGAATTTGACCATAGTACAGCAACACATGTGAGCCCCTTTAACAACAGGCCATTTAGGTAAAGCAACAAATATAGAAATTACAGCTTGTGTTGTTTCTGGTATTTTCACAGTGCACTAGCTATCCAGTGGTTACAAATGCACATCAAATACTGACAGTGTTCAGGTTGTCACTTGAGCATAAGTCTTGATTGAAAGGCCCATATTAGGTTAAATGGCTCTGAGTCTTGTACATTCTTCATGTTTTGTTCCCCAACACGCCTACGACGCTCAAATTACTCAAACAAGCAATTACTTTATGCCATAGCACTTAATGCAGCGTTCAGCAACATAGAAATAGAGGCTATCAACACTGCTTTTACAGTCATTTTACAGTGTGAATCACTTTTTACTGTTTTGCTGGCATGTAGCCTAGAGGTTAAGAGCATTGGGCCAGTAACCGAAAGGCCATTGGTTTGAATCCCTGAGCCGACTAGGTAACAAAAATCTGCCAATGTGCCCTTGAGCAAGGCACTTAACACTAGTTGCACCTGTAAATCGCTCTGGATAAGAGCATCTGCTAAATTACTAAAATATTTATGTAAATCACACAATGCCAACTATGGCACAGCAGTTATATATGGAATATCCTTCAATTTGCAGGTATTCAACATGCAATAATTTCCCAGCACAATGAAAATGAAAAAAATATACATATCTGGGATAAAAGTGGAAAATAGTACACTTTATTTCATAACACTGTTTTTAGAAATCCGGAAGCTTGTCCTTGGTAGATAATATAAAACGTCTGAAAACGCTCTAACGGAAAGAGTAACGTGACGAGATGATTAGTGATTCTGGGAATGAAGTGGGATTAGGAGCTACCCCGAATTGAACTAGGCAGCCATGGGTGGGTGGGAGCAGGGAGTGTGTCTCACATATACTAGGATGTGTGTGTGTGTGTGTGTGTGGAACCCATGGCCAAGATCAGTAGAAGATACTCTCCCACCATTGTGCCCATTGCTGTTCCCTTTATCTACGGATGCTCTGGGAGGATGATTTCCCTATAGCCAGTCTGGGCACTCACTCGGACTACTGCAGCATCGGATCAATTAAGGGGAAGTATGATTAACATTACGGGGAAGAGAGCAGAGTATCCAGAATAATGGACGTCCCGGGAAAAGTGGATAAGGCTGGGATGGAACGTTGACGTGTGGACGAGATATTGTGCTGCCGGAGTGAAGGACACCATGGGCAGCGGCATGACATATGCCCGATTGAAATAGTTTGGAATGCCGTATTGATTCCGTTCTGCCTTACTTACCATAATTATAGCACCGTAATGGATGGCATTACTGATGTCGGACAGGTTTTTATTTTTTTTCCGCTTCCTTCCTTAGCCTCTCCCTCTTCTCCCTCCCTGCCTCAACAGTGGGGGAACAAACTCAAGCCCTCAAAACAGATTTGACAGTTGGAACCGTTGGAATTTGGGAAAGAGGGTCCCCACGACAACAACTAGTGATAATGGTAAACATGTCTTGTCTGGTCCTAGTCTGGGAAAATAAATAATGCTTTTCATCCGCCCCCCCCACACCCTCTCCCCCCCCACATTCCCCCCTCCCTTCTCTCCCCTCTTCAGTCTGTCTGGAGAGTCTCTTTGCCGGCTCTGATCCCCTGAAGAATGCCAGCGAGGGGAGTCAATATCAGCTCAGAAGAGACACAAAGTGCCGACTTTCAGCTAGAGAGAAGAGGAGCCCTTGCTACCAACACCCCACCCCCCTACCCCACCCCCTCTCCTCCCACAAGTCATTGATAAGTAGAAAAGGGGCTGAGAACAAGACTCCTCTGGCCCAGACAATGGGCTTCCTGCGAGGCTACAGTTACCCCAGGAGGGGAGTGGGGAGGAGAGGAGGGAAATGGCAATAAGAAGAGAGAGAGGGAGGGAGATTGAGAGAGAAAGACAGGTAACAGAGAGAAGAGCAGACACCATGCTTGTGAGTGTGTGAGGTAACTAAGTGGGCATGCTACTACTTGATACAGTTCAAAACCCACGACAAATGAACCACACAGTGAGACCTACTAGAGGTAACCTACCACTACTCTGTCCCATCATGTGACCACCTGTACACAGGAAATTAATTCCAGTGCTATATAATGCAGGCTATAGTCCATCTGTACAGGCCTATGATATATACTGCATTTTCTATGTATAGGTCTACAAAGTAACCCAGATACACTTCCATTCAACAGAACAGACATGCTATACAGTAGTGTTTCGGTGAAGGACCCTCGGGTGGGAGGCCAGGTGTCGGAGCAGAGTGTCTGTTTATGATAGGAGAGGAGGAGAGGAGAACCCTATACTGGATATGATAGGAGAGGAGGAGAGGAGAACCCTGTACTGGATATGATAGGAGAGGAGGAGAGGAGAACCCTGTACTGGATATGATAGGAGAGGAGGAGAGGAGAACCCTGTGCTAGATATGATAGGAGAGGAGGAGAGGAGAACCCTGTACTGGATATGATAGGAGAGGAGGAGAGGAGAACCCTGTACTGGATATGATAGGAGAGGAGGAGAGGAGAACCCTGTACTGGATATGATAGGAGAGGAGGAGAGGAGGAGAGGAGAACCCTGTGCTGGAGATGATAGGAGAGAAGGAGAGGAGAACCCTGTGCTGGATATGACAGGAGAGGAGGAGAGGAGGAGAGGAGGAGAGGGGGAGAGGAGGAGAGGAGGAGAGGAGGAGAGGAGAACCCTGTGCTGGAGATGATAGGAGAGGAGGAGAGGAGGAGAGGAGAGCCACGTGATAGAGATGATAGGAGAGAAGGAGAGGAGAACCCTGTGCTGGATATGATAGGAGAGGAGGAGAGGAGAACACTGTCCTGGATATGATAGGAGAGGAGGAGAGGAGAACCCTGTGCTGGATATGATAGGAGAGGAGGAGAGGAGAACCCTGTGCTGGATATGATAGGAGAGGAGGAGAGGAGGAGAGGAGAACCCTGTGCTGGAGATGAAAGGAGAGGAGGAGAGGAGGAGAGGAGAGCCACGAGATGGAGAGGATAGGAGAGGAGGAGAGGAGGAGAGGAGGAGAGGAGAGCCACGAGATGGAGAGGATAGGAGAGGAGGAGTGGAGGAGAGGAGGAGAGGAGGAGAGGAGAGCCACGAGATGGAGAGGATAGGAGAGGAGGAGAGGAGGAGAGGAGGAGAGGAGGAGAGGAGAGCCACGAGATGGAGAGGATAGGAGAGGAGGAGAGGAGGAGAGTAGGAGAGGAGAGCCACGAGATGGAGAGGATAGGAGAGGAGGAGAGGAGGAGAGGAGAGCCACGAGATGGAGAGGATAGGAGAGGAGGAGAGGAGGAGAGGAGGAGAGGAGGAGAGGAGAGCCACGAGATGGAGAGGATAGGAGAGGAGGAGAGGAGGAGAGGAGGAGAGGAGAGCCACGAGATGGAGAGGATAGGAGAGGAGGAGAGGATATTTGAGGAGGAGGGCGATCGATAGAGCCGCAAGGGGATGATGGAGGGCCCTATCTCTGGTTACCCCCCCACACACACATACTTCAAGCCCAATGATGACAAGGCTTAGCTCACACAACACCAACGAAGAGCGACTACTACATCTAGTCAACAAATCTCTCTCAACTACATGGCTTATATTTAGCAATTTTACCATAGAAAATGGAAATATAAAATAGAATTGCCAAAATAAGCTTACGTGAATTATGATATTAATTTGTTTAGCATGCATCTTTTTTTCATTTTTTTTGCCCAACTGCAGTACCCTGTACTGGATATGATAGGAGAGGAGGAGAGGAGAACCCTGTACTGGATATGATAGGAGAGGAGGAGAGGAGAACCCTGTACTGGATATGATAGGAGAGGAGGAGAGGAGGAGAGGAGAACCCTGTGCTGGAGATGATAGGAGAGAAGGAGAGGAGAACCCTGTGCTGGATATGACAGGAGAGGAGGAGAGGAGGAGAGGAGGAGAGGGGGAGAGGAGGAGAGGAGGAGAGGAGGAGAGGAGAACCCTGTGCTGGAGATGATAGGAGAGGAGGAGAGGAGGAGAGGAGAGCCACGTGATAGAGATGATAGGAGAGAAGGAGAGGAGAACCCTGTGCTGGATATGATAGGAGAGGAGGAGAGGAGAACACTGTCCTGGATATGATAGGAGAGGAGGAGAGGAGAACCCTGTGCTGGATATGATAGGAGAGGAGGAGAGGAGAACCCTGTGCTGGATATGATAGGAGAGGAGGAGAGGAGGAGAGGAGAACCCTGTGCTGGAGATGAAAGGAGAGGAGGAGAGGAGGAGAGGAGAGCCACGAGATGGAGAGGATAGGAGAGGAGGAGAGGAGGAGAGGAGGAGAGGAGAGCCACGAGATGGAGAGGATAGGAGAGGAGGAGTGGAGGAGAGGAGGAGAGGAGGAGAGGAGAGCCACGAGATGGAGAGGATAGGAGAGGAGGAGAGGAGGAGAGGAGGAGAGGAGGAGAGGAGAGCCACGAGATGGAGAGGATAGGAGAGGAGGAGAGGAGGAGAGTAGGAGAGGAGAGCCACGAGATGGAGAGGATAGGAGAGGAGGAGAGGAGGAGAGGAGAGCCACGAGATGGAGAGGATAGGAGAGGAGGAGAGGAGGAGAGGAGGAGAGGAGGAGAGGAGAGCCACGAGATGGAGAGGATAGGAGAGGAGGAGAGGAGGAGAGGAGGAGAGGAGAGCCACGAGATGGAGAGGATAGGAGAGGAGGAGAGGATATTTGAGGAGGAGGGCGATCGATAGAGCCGCAAGGGGATGATGGAGGGCCCTATCTCTGGTTACCCCCCCACACACACATACTTCAAGCCCAATGATGACAAGGCTTAGCTCACACAACACCAACGAAGAGCGACTACTACATCTAGTCAACAAATCTCTCTCAACTACATGGCTTATATTTAGCAATTTTACCATAGAAAATGGAAATATAAAATAGAATTGCCAAAATAAGCTTACGTGAATTATGATATTAATTTGTTTAGCATGCATCTTTTTTTCATTTTTTTTGCCCAACTGCAGTCAGCAATAAACGCTGCGTGTCATGGCAACACATCCATGTGGTGATCAAGTCGACACCATCAGTAAGAAGAAAAGTGCCTCATGCTCACAGTTCACACCGCAAAACAATTAAATTGTAAATGTCAGAGTGGGCCTTGGATGAACTATCAGCAGATATATAAATATGTGTATTGGCTGACGCTTGTTGAGCTGTGGACAATGTCAGGCTGGCACATTGACCAGCATATCGATCCCTGCTGGGGGGAAATTGAGAGGGAAGTTGCAGTAGAGCAGGTTAGGGTTTCTGGCCACCGCACCACTAGCCTTGCTTACTCTTCATCAGGCTCTGCCCTGCAAAGCTGCAAGGCCGGTGCACCCCACTTCTTGGCTTGCTGTTGTTCTCTCTCTCATTTTCTGTTGGTACACAAGTTTGTCTCATTTCATTCTCTCTCTCCCCTTTTCCTTTCGTCAGTCACTGTCTCTTCATCCACCGTCTCACTCTGCTTCTCTCTCGTCTCAGTCAGTCAGTCAGTAACAGGGTATTGGGCATGGATCGCTCTCCTCTCCTCTCTCAGACGGTAGTTATCCCAGAACTCAGTCAGGATGTCTGCCTCAGATAACACTGGGGCGTATAGGCACTTACAGTATAGGTACTCGCAGCCCTAGAGTGTGAGTATGTGTGCCTACACACACACACACGCACGCGCACACACACACACACACACACACACACACACACACACAGAGTCCAGTGTTTTGAAAACGCTTCATGTTTTCTCCTGTTTATCTTATCTGACCTCACTCTAATCTTATTTATACTTCCCTAACCGCTAAGTCCTCGCAAAGCCTTGTTTTTCTGACATACCGTTGTCAACCAAGTGTTTTCCTCTTGTGGAAGAGAGGCAAAGGGGGCATCCCACATAGCGCCCTGGTCAAAAGTAGTGCACTACATAGGGAATTGGGTGCCATTTCAGACGCAGCCTAAGTCTAGGGGGAATAATAATATTAGTGACCGAAGGGACAAATCAATAGACTTCTAATGTAGTGCTCGTGGGCATTGGAATTTAGTGGACTTTGAGGTGTTTTTAAGCCCCCTTGTCCCAGGATGGGAGCTTGTCTCCAGTCTCCCCAGCCCAGACCTGCCTGCTGTGCCGTCAGCACTCTGGCTCCCGGATGGATTACTCACCTGTCATTAACTGCTACACAGCAGAGAGGGAAGGCGGCAGGCATCTCAATGTCCGCTTCATTCCACTAGCCGCCCTCCCCTCTCCCTCCTCACCGTCACTTTATCAGAATATCCTCACACGGCCTTTCCCTCTCAGCCCTCCCAGCCCAGTGTGCATCTCTTTGGAGCGAGGCAATGCATCAGGCCATTTATCACCCGCCGCTTCCCGCAGTAATCAATTAGCCTTCCAAGTGGGCGTACCTGAACCCTTTACTCTGGCCTTGGAACTTCCTGTTACAGATGCCCGCCCAACCGCCTGTCTGTATGCCCTTTCCTGGAAACCTCCTCTCTCTCTCTCTGTTTCCCTTCTCTTTTCTTTGCCCACTTTTATCTTTCTTGTAGTCTGCCTTTGTCACTGTCGCTCGTTCTCTGTGGAATTCCTCAGACATGCACAGCAGAGGCGCTGGGGTCAATCTCTACTGAACATGAAAGAAAATCTAACTTAAAACTGGACTGCTCTCTAACCATCAGTTTCCATCTGATTCATTGCGCCCTGCTATTAAGGATATGAAAATACAGATTTTGGAGTGTGAATGGCAAAATACATTGTGCATTTGTATAATGCAGTCCATAGAACTGTGTTTCGCTTTTACTGTTTGTTTTTTATTCACTTGGATTTTAATGCATGCATCGAAAAACATGTTGAATCGATAAAACAATAGGAAACAAATTGACGTTCGAACACAAGACAGACACAACCCAGGCAGCGATGTTTGTGCACCTTGAGGGCCACTGGGGTTTTGCCCGTTCCCAGGGTTGTCAGGCAGCTCAGTAACCCAGGCCTGAGGCTGGGAGGAGAGGGTGGCACAGAGGGCATGGGGAGGAGGGGGCAGGGCCAGAGGGTGGGCACGGGTAGGGCAGCAATAACAAAGAGGGGGCGGGGTTTGGGGGGCAGGAGAGCTATCTCTAAAAAAATGAACATCTCAGGTGATAGCAGGTTGAACATCTCTAAAGTCAGGTGATAGCAGATTGAACATCTCTAAAGTCAGGTGATAGCAGGTTGGACATCTCTAAAGTCAGGTGATAGCAGGTTGGACGAGGACAAAAAGGACAGCACATTTCTCTGTAAATAAAGAACAACAGTTGAACAGGGGATAAGAAAGAAAATAGAAAAAGAGGGAGAACAGTACAAAGATGTGTGTATAATGTGTACGAGTGTGTGTGTCTGGTGGTGGGGGGTTGGGGTAGAGGGGTGCTGAAAGGGGGCACTGTTACCCGTCTCATCTCCCCGGCCCTGCACACAGCCTGTCTCACTTCAAACAAAGCTATTGGCAGGGGAGAGAAAAGGCAGGTCGACGCTTTTCCTGGGCCGCATGAAAGAAGGACAGCAGCAGTAGTCTGGAGGCTAAACAGAGAGAGACAGTGAGAGAGAGGGGGAGAGAGAGGGAGAGAGAGAAAGAGCCCTGGCTGGGATACTTGGCTGGCGCTGTGGCCAGGTGGTCGGGGCACACTGGCAAAGACACTGGCACGACGCCCTACCCAGATGGCTCCCCGGGCCCTTCTTTTTATAAGGTGCTCTCTCTCTCTCTTCGTCTAGTCTCACTCGCTCCCTCCCTCCCTCCCTCCCTCCCTCCCTCCCTCCCTCTGTCTCTCTTCTCTCTCACAGTGCACGTGCACGACCAGACATATGCCCCTCCGAGAAAAAAAAAGAAATCCCTGTCTTTGTGATTTAATCAATGATTGAGATTTGCTCCTAGGGTAAGGGGTGGCGGGCTCTGTTTTTTGCATAGCATTTGCGGGGGCACGGCGAGCCCCGGTACTCCCAGAGATGGGCATGCGCAGAGAGGCGGGCATGGGGGATTGCCAGCTGTGTCAGTCTTCCTTTGTGGACCAGCTGTGCCTGCTGCGCCCACTGCCACAACAGTGGGCATAGGAGAGGGAGACACCCCCCCCCCCCCCCGCCACGCCACTCTCTAAGCCACTCCCTAGTCCCTACCTCCACCCTCACAAATCAAATTAACGTTTATTTGTCGGATACAGCAGGTGTAAAACAGTACAATGAAATGCTTACTTGCAAGCTCTTTCCCAACAATGCAAGGTAAGAGGAAATAACATATGAATGTGCAGGGAGTAGTAGATGTGTAATAAACAGCGTCATATGCTGCTATCTGTATTCAGTGGTAGAAACCAGCAGAGAAGGGGAATGGGTTGTGAATTCCCTGCTACTGTGCTCTGGGTTGTGGGAGCCTGCAGTGGGCTTCTGTGGCTGTGTGAAACGCTCCCCGAACATATGGAGGAGGATCTGCCAAGCCCTGCTTCACAGCTGTCTGCTCTGCACCACACCTCCCTTCTCATGCACTGCTGCACACACACACACACACGTGCAACTGTACATGAAAACAAACCAATAAATACACACGCAACCAAACCTCGACACACACACACACACACACAACCAAACCTAGACACACACACCTAGATACACAAATACACACCAGAGACTACGCATGGAGAAAATTCACCCTCCAAACTGTGTAAAGTCATGGCCTCACACATGTACACATTAGTGGTAAAACATAAAAATGCTATGAAAAAGGCTTGCAGAACCACAACACAGCATCTATATCGGCAGCACTTCACATGAAACTTCCTGAAACTCTGCCAAATATGGATCAGAAATAAAATGTTTTTTGCTTCAAACCAAAATTAGACATTAGCCTTGAAGAATTAGCCTTGAAAAATATAACTTAACTGCACGTTAGGTTAAGCTAACAATGGTTAAACTAACGATGTTGAGAGCTCCCTCTCAATCCACCCTGTTATGCAGTAAAACAACATACAGGAAGTGTATACAGTATCACTCTGGTGAAGGCTTAATACGGATGAAACGTCTAAGTATTGTTTTTAATCTTACTTGTGGATATGCCAACATAAAGACATTTTAATTCTGATTTATTATCTTATAATTCCTTATACTACCTTACCACAGAATAAGCAGCTCCAGTCTAAAAGTTAACCAAGGCCTTCCAAGTGCCTTCCCCCCTCCGTCCCCTCCCCAAAGTCAGCCCACCTCGGCCCAGTTCAGCCCCCAGTTGGTTCAGTGGCGGGCCCCCCGAGGTACTCTACAATGTGGCATTATTACACAATCATTATCTACTTTTAGAACGGACAGCAGAATCGCGCTACGCCGTGAAAGGGCCCCTTTCTTATGGTGATCAGGGCCCGCAAAACGTTTCCTCGTGTTAGTTACCCACACGCCATGTCGGCCCAGAATGCATCACACCACACCCAATTATGGCCCAGGAATGATTGGGGGGATTCACCGACACATGCAAAGGTAGGAAGTGGAAGGCCGGTGTGTATGTTCATGAGGAGAGAGAGGGATGAGAGGGAGAGAGGAAAGAGGAGGGGGGAGAGGAGGGGGAGAGAGGAGGAGGGTAGAGGAGGAGGAGAGAGGGGGGTCAAGCTGCATCCCAAACACTTGAGGGAGGCCCCTCCAGTCCTCCTCCCACCTGTCCCCCTCCCTGAGATTGACTCCAATGTTTTGAATAGATGGACGGGGTCTTTCAGCCCTCATCACAATGTTAGGACATTTTCCTTTGTCCACTACACTTATCCCTCGTTCAGCCGGCATCCCTTACAGCGGGCGTCTTGTGAATGGAGATAATCTCCTCCACACTTCCACACATCTACATGTAAGGACTTACAGTAGAGTAGGGAGAATGGGAGACTGAGTGACGACTGCCCCGTTTCAACCTCTCTCTCTGTCTCTCTCTGTAGCCTATGACCACGAACAGACGTCTTGGTTTGCTCTATGGCAAATGGGACAACATACTTGGTTTGCTTTGGGTAAAGTCAACATAAGTATCTATAAGAGCTAGCGACTCCTTATAGCAGCCTATAGAAATGGATAGGAGCTTATAAAAACGTTACACAGAAGTGGTTCATTGAGAGATTTCATTCAGATTTGAATGTCAGATGGTGGGTTTGGGTTGGAGGTGGGGGTCAATCTGGTCTTGGGGAAGTGAGAGGAAGAAGAAAACAGCCTAAGGTAGGCATGGCTGGTCACAGGATGTATCCAGAGCAGACACATTGATAGACGCTGTAACTATCCTATCGTCATACATTCACATATAAAACAAGAAATGATCAAAAGATTGATTGATCAATCGCGGCGTTTGTTGAGGAAGGTCTCTGCTTGTTTAGAAAATGTTCTACTAACGTTCTTTTGATATCAGATTGCATTTGTTTTGTGTTTTTTTTCCACTGTTTGCTCCCTGGTGCACCAGGAACAGCCCCAATTACTCAAATCTTGTTTAAGAAAGAATCTTTCATTCTGATCATTTCCACTTCTGTGAAATCCTCTTGTTACCACCCCGCAAGGCCTAGCCATCTTTTGAAGAAAAAAAAAAAAAAAACACCACCCGTCTCTCTGAGGCTTCAATTTGGCATTTTCTCCTTGTTCATAAAAAAAAAAAAAAGATCATCGGCAGTTGGTTCTGAAGTTTCCCGGCTGCGGCAACAAACAGGGTAGAGAGAAATCGCATTTGGGCGGCAAAGTGGAACCACATCAAACAAGAAAGATGTTAATCCTGTCTGAATTGAGAACGCTATCTGCTGTCCTCTTTCCTATTAATAGTTGATTTAGGGAAGGAGCATTATGGATTTTATTTATTTATTGTGTGAAACGTATTAAGACGTGTGTGCGAGACCGAAATCTTCTGATAACCTATTTATTTATTGAAATGTGGCTTTTCACCCACCATCGAACCTCCTCATTCACAATTAAGGTGGTGTGTGAAATAAACCAGTGTATAATGTCTGATTTTGTTCATCTATTGGTGTATTAGCTGTAGTATTATATGTAGCAGTATGAAAATAAATAAACAAAGAACAAATAATCCTGTGTTTTGGGCGGCAGATAGCCTAGTGGTTAGCGTGTTGGGCCAGTAACCGAAAGCAGTAAAGGTGAAAAATCTGTCACCTTAATATGGCTGACCCTGTAAAACAACATATTTCACTGCACCTATGTTTTATTAATTTATATCTCATGTCCAGTATATTACTGTGGACACCAAACAACTGTCCAGCGACGAAGGGGCCAGAGACTGGTCTTGGGCTCTCCTGAACGCATCCTTGGTGCTAGCAGGAGACTCTCTTAATCCACCACCACCCAAATAGAGGATTGTTTTAAGGTTGTGTTGGGTGGGTGTCCAATTCTCCTTCTCTGACCACAGGTCCCATGGACCACAGAGTCTCAGACCCACAGCTTGTTAGGGGTCAGAGAGTAGAGGGGGGGGATTTAATCCCACAGCCTTGCATTAATGAGCAGCACTCTGGTCTCTACGTTTGAGGCTGAGCTCTAAGTGAATTAGAGGAGGTAGGTTGTTTTGGAGCTGCAGCTTCGTCCCAGAGAGCGAGCAAGCGAGAGAGAGAGAGAGAGAGAGAGCAAGAGAGAGAGAGCCTGACTGCTTTCTATTTCTGAGGGAGGCCAAATTACGAACACGAAAGTACAACACTTTCCCCTTTGCCAAAACCAAGATAAACACATGCTATTACAATGATTATTTGAAAACCGCTGCCTCTCCCCCTCTCCCCCTTGCTGCCTCTCTCCCTCTCTCCTTCGCTGCCTCTCCCCCTCACCCCCTCTCCCCCTCGCTGTCTCTCTCCTCTCCCCCTCTCCCCCTCGCTGTCTCTCTCCTCTCCTCATCTCCCCCTCGCTGCCTCTCCCCTCTCCCCCTCTCTCCTTCGCTGCCTCTCCCCTCTCCCCCTCGCTGCCTCTCCCCCTCTCTCCTTCGCTGCCTCTCCCCCTCACCCCCTCTCGCCCTCGCTGTCTCTCTCCTCTCCCCGTCTCCACCTCGCTGTCTCTACCCCTCGCTGCATCTCCCCCCTCTCCCTTTCTCCTTCGCTGCCTCTCCACCTCACCCCCTTGCTGCCTCTCTCCTCTCCCCCTTGCTGGCTCTCCCCCTCTCCCCCTCTCCCCCTCGCTGCCTCTCCCCCTCGCTGCCTCTCCCCCTCGCTGCCTCGCTGCCTCTCTCCCTCTCTCACCCCTTTCTCACTCCTTGCAGTGGTTTATTGTGATACGGGGGTTGCTATTACTGACAAGACTACATATGTTTCTCATTTCTGTGAAGGATTTTAATTCCTAACAGCAGTTTACAGATTTCTCATTACCAAACTATGCTGGGAAGGAAAACAGCAACAATAAGAAGAGGTAGAAACATCGCTGCTCTTAGCTGACTAGGAGGTCAGGGGTCAGCTAAGAGAGCTGGACTGGGGAGCCTAGCCAGAGTTTACCATTGTGTGGGAGTGTGTGTGTGTGTGTGTGTGAGGAGGGGCGATGGTTAAGGAGATAGTAAGGCTGCTCAGTGTGTGTGTGTGTGTGTGTGTGTGTGTGTGGGAATGCATGCTTGTGTGTGTGTGTGTGTGTGTGTGTGTGTGTGTGTGCATACAAAGTAGTGCCTTTGTGCGCTCAGTGGTCACAGCCCCTCGCCTTCACCAACCCCTTCATTAGCAGCACTCGTCAAAACCTCTCTTTACCTTGGCTGCTACAGTCATTACCCTGTCTGCCCCTGACCAGATAAATCACGACACCCCTCTCCTCCTTCCTGCTTAATTGGAGCTGTCCCTCCCACTCATTAGCACAATTCGCTAGTAGCCTGGGCGCTAAGTTGAACGACCGCCAGACTGCTACCTAGGCCTGTGGTGCATGCCATTTTTCGGAAACTAGCTAATAGCCGCCCCGCAATGGATGCGGCACACCATATCACCAACCACCATTTTGTCTCTTCGGCTATTGGTTTACGTTCGTTCCCCTTTGTCTTGTTTCGAGCGTGAGTGTAACTACGGTGTAGTTTCATAGACAGGGAGAGAGACATAAATAGAGAGCCCACCGCCAAGTCGCTGTTAGGGAAACGGGAAAACTAGTCAGTTGTACAACTGAACGCATTCAACTGAAATGTGTCTTCCGCATTTAACCCAACCCCTCTGAACCAGAGAGGTGCCTTAAACGACATCCACGTCCACGTCTTCGGCGCCCGGGGAACTGTAGGTTAACTGCCTTGTACAGGGGCAGAACAACAGATTTTTACCTTGTCAGCTCTGGGATTCGATCCAGCAACCTTTCAGTTACTGAACCCTCCAGGCCACCTGCTGCCCCAATCTGTTAGGGATGGAGCGAGTGTTGGAACAACAATGCTAACAACCCACCCGTGTGTGTGCGTGTTTCAAGTTTCAATGTCACATGCACAAGTACAGTGAAATGCCTTTCTTGCAAACTCAAAACCAATAATGCAATAATCAATGACAACGTATCACTAGATCTAGAAAAAAATACACGAGAAATAAGAAGAAATATGAAATACACAATAAAGTAAGTAAGTAAGCATACTATATACAGGAAATATTTAAAAAGTCAGTTCCAATACCATATTTACATGTATACTGGAGTGTTGGAGGTAGATACTGTAGGTATAGGGGTAAGGTGACTAGGCAACAGGATAAAAGATAAACAGAGTAGCAGCAGCTTGTATGTGAGTGGGTGTGCGGGTGTGTAGAGTTAAGTATAAATATACAGTGGGGAGAACAAGTATTTGATACAAAAATCCAGAAAATCACATTGTATGATTTTTAAATAATTAATTTGCATTTTATTGCATGACATAAGTATTTGATCACCTACCAACCAGTAAGAATTTCGGCTCTCACAGACCTGTTAGTTTTTCTTTAAGAAGCCCACCTGTTCTCCACTCATTACCTGTATTAACTGCACCTGTTTGAACTAGTTACCTGTATAAAAGACACCTGTCCACACACTCAATCAAACAGACTCCAACCTCTCCACAATGGCCAAGACCAGAGAGCTGTGTAAGGACATCAGGGATAAAATTGTAGACCTGCACAAGGCTGGGATGGGCTACAGGACAATAGGCAAGCAGCTTGAGAAGGCAACAACTGTTGGCGCAATTATTAGAAAATGGAAGAAGTTCAAGATGACGGTCAATCTCCCTCGGTCTGGGGCACCATGCAAGATCTCACCTCGTGGGGCATCAATGATCATGAGGAAGGTGAGGGATCAGCCCAGAATTACACGGCAGGACCTTGTCAATGACCTGAAGAGAGCTGGGACCACAGTCTCAAAGAAAACCATTAGTAACACACTACGCCGTCATGGATTAAAATCCTGCAGCGCACGCAAGGTCCCCCTGCTCAAGCCAGCGCATGTCCAGGCCCGTCTGAAGTTTGCCAATGACCATCTGGATGATCCAGAGGAGGAATGGGAGAAGGTCATGTGGTCTGATGAGACAAAAATAGAGCTTTTTGTCTAAACTCCACTCGCCGTGTTTGGAGGAAGAAGAAGGATGAGTACAACCCCAAGAACACCATCCCAACCGTGAAGCATGGAGGTGGAAACATCATTCTTTGGGGATGCTTTTCTGCAAAGGGGACAGGACGACTGCACCGTATTGAGGGGAGGATGGATGGGCCCATGTATTGCGAGATCTTGGCCAACAACCTCCTTCCATCATGACAACGACCCGAAACACACAGCCAGGGCAACTAAGGAGTGGCTCCGTAAGAAGCATCTCAAGGTCCTGGAGTGGCCTAGCCAGTCTCCAGACCTGAACCCAATAGAAAATCTTTGGAGGGAGCTGAAAGTCCGTATTGCCCAGCGACAGCCCCGAAACCTGAAGGATCTGGAGAAGGTCTGTATGGAGGAGTGGGCCAAAATCCCTGCTGCAGTGTGTGCAAACCTGGTCAAGAACTACAGGAAACGTGTGATCTCTGTAATTGCAAACAAATGTTTCTCTACCAAATATTAAGTTCTGCTTTTCTGATGTATCAAATACTTATGTCATGCAATAAAATGCAAAATAATTACTTAAAAATCATACAATGTGATTTTCTGGATTTTTGTTTTAGATTCCGTCACTCACAGTTGAAGAGTACGTATGATAAAAATGACAGACTTCTACATGCTTTGTAAGTGGGAAAACCTGCAAAATCGGCAGTGTATCAAATACTTGTTCTCCCCACTGTATGTGTGAGTGAGCAGATGATGGAGTGAGTGTTTGTGTGTGTGTTGGAGTGACGGTGTGTGTGAGTGTGTAGGGCCCTGTGAGTGTGCATAGAGACAAATACTGAAATAAAAGGTCAATAAAGATACAAGGTATACTCGGTCTATGTAGCTATTTTGTTAGCTATTTATCAGTCGTGTTGCTTGGGGATAGAAGCTGTTTAAGAGCCTGTTGGTGTCAGACTTGATGCACCGGTACCTCTTGCCGTGAAGCAGCAGAGAGAACAGTCTATGTCTTGGGTGGTTGGAGTCTTTAAAGATTTTCCGGGCCTTCTATTCACACCGCCTGATATAGAAGTCCTGGGTGGCAGGGAGCTCGGCCCAGTAATGTACTGGGCTGTCCGCACAACCCCCTGTGATCAAGGCCGGTCCTATTACCATACCAAGCAGTGAGGCAGCCAGTCGATATGCAGCTGTAGAACCTTTTCAGGATTTGAGGTCCAATGCCAAACTTTTTCAACCTCCTGAGGGGTGTGTTTGGACCAGTGTGTGTGTGCGAGTGTGCGCTCTCCGGCTTCAGTTTCCTATTAATGTTTATTAATGACTTTGTGGACAGGCATGCCATAGAACAAACAGTTGCACCTTCTGTGGTTCCCATTGGGAATGGATTGTGAAACAAAGCCAGCCACTTGTCCCTTCGTTTACAGCCACAACACAAGGTCAAGAACGACAAGCTCGGGGACAAACGTGAGGTCGGTCTATGAGAACCATAAACATTGATCGTCTGTCTGTGTGTGTGTGTGTGGCAGGGCAGGAATCTAAATGCATAGGCTGGTGGACCCACTTAGAGTTAGAACCACTTCTGGAGAGAGCTGCGGGGTTGAGAGGGATCATACCGTGCAACTCCAATTCCATTTTGAACCAGGGCATAAAAATCTATCCTAATGCCTTTTCACCAGACAGGACTTCATCTGGAATTAGAGGGAGGGGAATACAAATTGGACTGAATTTGTTTGGGGGGGATCTGATATTGAAATGAACCAAAATAAAAGACTGCCTCCCCGACGCATTATTTAGTCTGCTAGGATTGCACTGTCTGGTGTCCCGGTAAGACATTTAAGAACATTTTTAATAAATGCACAAAGGACTGCAAAGTTGAGCACGAGCAAGTGTGACTCTGTCTGGGTAAAGGGTTAGATATTCAGTGGTTTGGAAACGGCTAGTGGTGCAGGGATAGGCAAGGGGGAAGTGTGTGTGTGTGTGTGTGTGTGTGTGTGTGTGTGTGTGTGTGTGTGTGTGTGTGTGTGTGTGTTGACGGGACCCCAGGTGACCCCCAGTGGAAAACACCTCATTAGGTATTGGTTCGCTGGCTCTCCTGGCACACAAGGCATTTGTTACGCTGTCGACTCATTACATCATAATTTGTTATTTCGTTGAGATTTGGCACTAATCTCTTCATGACTGGTTACAGGCGAGGGGAGGAAACGGGGAGAGGGAGTCAAACATTAAAGAAAGAATGAAATCGATGTGTCAGACCACTAAGTTTGCGCTCTCTCTGCCTTTTCATTTCTCTCTCCCTCTCCTTCCCTGTCACTCTCTCCCTCTCCTTCCCCGTCACTCTCTCCCTCTCCTTCCCCGTCACTCTCTCCCGCTCCTTCCCCGTCACTCTCTCCCTCTCCTTCCCCGTCACTCTCTCCCTCTCCATCCCCGTCACTCTCTCCCTCTCCTTCCCCGTCACTCTCTCCCTCTCCATCCCCGTCACTCTCTCCCTCTCCTTCACCGTCACTCTCTCCCTCTCCTTCCCCGTCACTCTCTCCCTCTCCTTCCCCGTCACTCTCTCCACCTCAGCCCCATCCCTAGCTCTTGGACTCAGGCCAAGAAGGGAAATCCATGAAACATGAAGAATGTGATCAGCGCCGGAGCTGCACAACTGCTCACAAAACTTTTACAAATGAAGCTACGCTGGAAAGCCAGCCTGTCCTGAACCGAGAGGAGTTTGTTTTACGCTATTAGGACCGGCCCCAAAATATGCTTTCTAACTGCCATTGAAAACAAGGTTCAGACTGAGGACAGCGAGGCAGAGAGGGAGAGAGGGAGAGAGGCAGAGAGGGAAAAGAGAGGGAAAAGAGAGGGATTGTCTGCTGCAGGAGACTCCGAGTGCTATCGTGACACATCACATGATCCCGCTATGGCCACCTCCGATTGGTCAGGAAGCAGAGCAAATGTATCCGCCATGTAAGGAGGGCTGAGAGCGACGTACTCGCTCTCCCTCTCTCCCTCCTCTCTCTCCCACTCTCTTGTTCCAATCTTAAAATGGCGTCCGTCGAAAGTGTGCCAAAAAGAAGGCAAACCTGCAGCTCTTTTTCTTTTAAAGAGCTGCAGGTTTTGTTGTAAGCCCAGCGAGAGAGCGGGAGAGGGTTTGAGTAGAAACAGATGAAAAAAGCTTGTTTTTTGATGGTTGAGGGAAGGTTTGAAAGTGGGCCAAGAAAAAACATTAACTGTGCAGTGTCTACGAGCCCTAGCCCAGAGAAGCCTGTGTTTTTGGCTGGTTGAGTAATATGTGAACACACACACACAAGGCGGAACAAAATAAACTACCTTACCACTGTTTTCCACAATGACACACTGCGTTCACACACTCACAAAGTGTACACAAACACACACAAACACACACACACACACACCAAAACCCCAACCTGTGGTGGCTCAGTGCAGCATGAATACAACACATATTTGCCTGGAGGCTAAAGTTGGAGTGGAGCTGAGAGATTGGGCTGGTGCCAATGTGGTACGGGGAGAGTGTACGCTGCTTACCCGCTGCCACCCCAATAACACCAGTCACTGCCAGGCAGGCCACTAAACTGGGAGTAATCCCATGTGTATAGACACACTGTATAAACACACCAACGTCTGGTGAACAGATAGCAACCATTTAGTGACAGATCTACAATGTGATTCAGTTCCACTTCTAGAATGGCAGCAGTTGCATGAGGTAAAACGTCCTCTGAGAGAAAGGGGACAAACATGAGACGTAATGCTTTCAAATGATCTGGTGTCAATTAGTATGAAAATTAACTAGATATTCAAGAGACTTAACTAGACAACAGATGCGAAATACACGATGCAACGCTTAAGAACAAGTGAATAGTTAGTTATCTTTCTAAATTGACATCCAAATATAGCGTGTGCACGAGCAGTTAAATAACGCCACCGCAAATGGTAGTATTAGACCATCAATCACAGTGTGGCTGACATCATCAGTGGGGTGATATAATGGTGGTATTAGACCATCAATCACAGTGTGGCTGACATCATCAGTGGGGTGATATAATGGTGGTATTAGACCATCAATCACAGTGTGGCTGACATCATCAGTGGGGTGATATAATGGTGGTATTAGACCATCAATCACAGTGTGGCTGACATCATCAGTGGGGTGATATAATGGTGGTATTAGACCATCAATCACAGTGTGGCTGACATCATCAGTGGGGTGATATAATGGTGGTATTAGACCATCAATCACAGTGTGGCTGACATCATCAGTGGGGTGATATAATGGTGGTATTAGACCATCAATCACAGTGTGGCTGACATCATCAGTGGGGTGATATAATGGTGGTATTAGACCATCAATCACAGTGTGGCTGACATCATCAGTGGGGTGATATAATGGTGGTTGTTGATATCCCTCTATTGGTGTGGGGGCTGTGCTTTGGCAGAGTGGGTGGGGTTATATCCTTCCTGATTGGCCCTGTCCGAGGGTATTGTCGGAAGGGGCCACAGTGTCTCCCGACCCCCCCCTGTCTCAGCCTCCAGTATCTATGCTACAATAGTCTATGTGCCGGGGGGCTAGGGTCAGTTTGTTAAATCTGATGTAATTATCCGGCGTCTTGTGTGAATTTAAGTATGCTCCCTCTAATTCTCTCTCTCTCCCACACTACCTCCCCTCCCAGAGGACCTGAGCCTTAGGACCATGCTTCAGGACTACCTGCCCTGATGACTCCTAGCTGACCGCAGTCCACCTGGTCTTGCTGCTGCACCGGTTTCAACTCTTCTGCCTGCGGTTATGGAACCCTGACCTGTTCATCGGACGTGCCACCTTGTCCTAGACCTGCTGTTTTCATCTCTATCTCTCTCTCTCTCGCTCTCTCTCGCTCTCTCTACCACACCTGCGCTCTCTCTCGCTCTCTCTACCACACCTGCGCTCTCTACCGCATCTTAATGCCTGGCTATGAAAAGCCAAGTGATTCACTCCTGATGTATTTACCTGTTGCAACCTCTACAACATCTATGATTATTATTTGACCCTGCTGGTCATCTATGAACGTTTTAACATCTTGGAGAAAGAACTGGCCTTAATGGCCATGAATTGTTATAATCTCCACCAGGCACAGCCAGAAGAGGACTGGCCACCCTGATTCCTCTCTAGGTTTCTTCCTAGGTTTTTGCCTTTCTAGGGAGTTTTTCCTAGCCACCGTGCTTCTACATCTGCATTGCTTGCTGTTTGGGGTTTTAGGCTGGGTTTCTGTATAGCACTTTGTGACATTGGCGGATGATTTGATTTGATTTGGTATTAGACCATCAATCACAGTGTGGCTGACATCATCAGTGGGGTGATATAATGGTGGTATTAGACCATCATTCACAGTGTGGCTGACATCATCAGTGGGGTGATATAATGGTGGTATTAGACCATCATTCACAGTGTGGCTGACATCATCAGTGGGGTGATATAATGGTGGTATTAGACCATCAATCACAGTGTGGCTGACATCATCAGTGGGGTGATATAATGGTGGTATTAGGCCATCATTCACAGTGTGGCTGACATCATCAGTGGGGTGATATAATGGTGGTATTAGACCATCAATCACAGTGTGGCTGACATCATCAGTGGGGTGATATAATGGTGGTATTAGACCATCAATCACAGTGTGGCTGACATCATCAGTGGGGTGATATAATGGTGGTATTAGACCATCAATCACAGTGTGGCTGACATCATCAGTGGGGTGATATAATGGTGGTATTAGACCATCATTCACAGTGTGGCTGACATCATCAGTGGGGTGATATAATGGTGGTATTAGACCATCAATCACAGTGTGGCTGACATCATCAGTGGGGTGATATAATGGTGGTATTAGACCATCAATCACAGTGTGGCTGACATCATCAGTGGGGTGATATAATGGTGGTATTAGACCATCAATCACAGTGTGGCTGACATCATCAGTGGGGTGATATAAAGGACGACAAGTCTCATTTGGTCAACATACTCATTCTAATAATAACACGACACTGCATGTGAGGGAGGGCAGAAACCACAATGTTAACATTATGGCTGACCTAGCATGACTTTTAATTGGATTTTAATGCTACCTAGATGGTTGCTACTAGGTTTGCAAAATTATGGTAGATTTCCCAAAATTGTAAAGAACTCCAGAAATCCCAGTTGGAAAATTCATGGAATAGGAGGGAAAAAGCAGGAATGACTCCCTACTGGACTCCCTACTGACTAGCTGTCTTACTAGCTGGGAAACATCAGATCTGTAGTAGAAACAGACACTGGGCATAAAGTGTCTTAAGTCCACTGTCACCTCCAATGAGGATCTAGATAATGGGGCTTTGCTGACATTTACCACCCCTGAGCCCAATGCAGCCTGTCCACCCAGCCTGGTGTGGTAGAGGTGGGATCAATGTGACAGACCTGTACATCTGGACTGGTCACTCAGTACCCGGTCATTGGTCAGCCAGGGCAATCATATCAGTGTCTGGACCTTGGGCCATGTCGGCACTTTGTTTTGTTTATGTCGTCGGGGCGGGCCCGTGGCGGCTAAGACGGCCTGCGTGGAAGCTAGGGAGGCTAATCGCATCAAGGCCGCTCGCTTCTGCTGGCTTGGCTAGGCGGCATCAGTGAATCATATGAAAGAGGATCACGGTGGAATGTTCTGTTCTTTTCCCCAGAGGGCCCAGTCGGCCGGGCAGGCCCTGATAGAATTAACCCTGCCGTGGATCCCTTCCACCCAGCTGACCATAAGGCCGTACGGCTACAGGGCCCCGGGTCAAACAGATTATTTTAACCAGCTAGCAGCCTGAGGACAGGGGCGAGAGGACCGCTGCTGGGAGCTGGGGCTGTGGTGCTGCCGCTATTAAATTAGCCTCTTTCTAAACCAGCGCCCCCTACTGAGCACTTGGCTCTTTGACTTTTAGCTGTTTGTGGGGAGGTGAAACAAGGCAGTCTGTCTCTGTCTCTTGCAAGACACCCAGTGGACTTGTATGGAGAAACATGGGGTCAAACTCTGGTGGTTATTTTGTAAACTGAAAAAAAAACATTTCAACATTTCTGCTGAATTGTTGAAAGTGGGAGAAAAGTGGGAAGGGGGGCGGGGGCATTCAGGGCACGAGAATGTGGCTCCCTGGATCGCTCTGGTCAGTAAGACTCCCACTGTCTCACACACAAACACAGAGGACATCAGTGTCATCTCTCCCTGGGAAGGCAGGCAGGCCGAGCAGCAGCAGATAGGGAATCTCTCTCTCCCTCTTCAACCTGAGAACCGTCTACTCTCCGGTCCCTCTCCTCAGTAGATATGGAATCCCCCTGGGCATGACTGACAGCCTCCACAGCCTGGTACAAGGAGAATGACTGACAGCCTCCACAGACTGGTACAAGGAGCATGACTGACAGCCTCCACAGACTGGTACAAGGAACATGACTGACAGCCTCCACAGACTGGTACAAGGAGCATAACTGACAGCCTCCACAGACTGGTACAAGGAACATGACTGACAGCCTACACAGCCTGGTACAAGGAACATGACTGACAGCCTCCACAGCCTGGTACAAGGAACATGACTGACAGCCTCCACAGCCTGGTACAAGGAGCATGACTGACAGCCTCCACAGCCTGGTACAAGGAGCATGACTGACAGCCTCCACAGCCTCCACAGCCTGGTACAAGGAGCATGACTGACAGCCTCCACAGCCTGGTACAAGGAGCATGACTGACAGCCTCCACAGCCTCCACAGCCTGGTACAAGGAGCATGACTGACAGCCTCCACAGCCTCCACAGCCTGGTACAAGGAGCATGACTGACAGCCTCCACAGCCTGGTACAAGGAGCATGACTGACAGCCTCCACAGCCTGGTACAAGGAGCATGACTGACAGCCTCCACAGCCTCCACAGCCTGGTACAAGGAGCATGACTGACAGCCTCCACAGCCTCCACAGCCTGGTACAAGGAGCATGACTTCATCTATTCCATCTCTCAAATTAATATTATTTTCTCCTTATTTTTTCAGTTTCTCGAGTGCACCGCTCCTAATGTGCGGTGGCACGTCGTTAATGACCCAAAACAATTGCTGTTTCTCACATCCATATTTAATGGCGACAGCTGAACAAATGACATATTTATGGTTTATAAGGGGGTAATGCCATCCGAATTCATTAGCTATGCAGGCAGGTACAGGGGTCCCATCTGTACTGACATCTGTACGGGGGGGCGGGGGGGAGTGGCTGTGAGGGTCTGGCGCAGGCAGGCCAGGTCTATGCCCGTGCTCCGGAGACCGCCTCCTCCCTGTGCTTGTCCATCACTTACAAACACGCGCAAAACACAAGTCACACGACATAGCCATGCAGCTCCGTGTGACATCACTGTAATGACAGCGAGAGCTGGCCTTAAGAACCTAAGAATCAGGCGTTGTAAATCATAGGAAAATATCCACCATAGGAACAGGTTGATACCATTCTCCTCGTTTTGGGTCATAGTTATCTCTGCATCATGATGGTTTGGCCATATTTGCCTTGAACATCTTTTTCTATGTACACTGCTGTGTCCAGTCTTAAGCCGATTCCCATGTTTCCCTTTAAGCTTAAGTATAATGGCAAACCCTCTTAATCCCTCATTGGGATGTTTTGACGGCCTTGTACCACACTATTATCCTAAGCATACCCCATTTAGCTGCTCGGTCCACACGAGAACCCCAACCTATGTAGGCTGATAGTTCTGCTGGACAATATCCATTAACACTGAATACTGTACCCAGAGACAACTGAGCAAATCATCCAAAGTCTATAACAGGGTATATAGAGTGTGAGTCAAGTTCAAAGCCTCCCCAAGGCTGCCGCTCTTAGCCAGGTCTTTGCACAGTATTGGTGAGGAATCTTGTCAGTAATGTACATCGTCTGACCGACCAGAGTCTTTCGTCTCCTTAGCCATCGCGGATTTGAAGGCCTGGGACCGAAATACTTTGGAAGATTCGTGGGGTGGAGGGGAGGAACAGCTGCTCTCCCTTGTAAAGTACTTACAGCGCAAGGGGAACGACTTGTTCCGGCACGCTAACAACCTTAGCGAGGATAAGGCGGCTGATCTGCCAACGTTAGGCCCATTATTGTAGGAGGGGATTTAGGAGCAGCTTTTTTCTGTCTGGGGGCCCTGCAAACCAAACACAGCGGTTGGGCTCCTTTTTTGAGCCGCCATCAAGTAGGAAGGAACGCCAAAAGAGCACGCAAGGAGAGGAGCAATGGCAAATGGGATTGGGGAGGTTTTGCAGGGAGGACAGCTTGGGCTGTGGTATCTCCGACTAGTGGGGATAGAGAGGGAGAGAGGCAGGAGGGCCAGTGAGAGTTTCCAGGAGGCAGTCGGGTGGGTAAGTGAGGGAGGTAGGAAAGGAGGAGGTCTGGCACTGCCATGGCTGTGGTGACAAGAGGGGAGGTGTGTGGTCAGAAGAGACTCCATCCTCCAAACCAGCTGCATGAGGGGAAGGGAAAACTGGGAGGAAAACCATAGCTTGTGTTCGACACATTGCTACCTCCCTCTCTCTCTCTCTCTCTCTCTCTCTCTCTCTCAATAGAACAGCTTAATTCAAACCATACAAGATCCTTACACGTTTTCTCTGCTCTGTGAAATTATGCTACGGTCCAAACTATCTTTTCATATCGGAATGCAAATCCATGTAAGAGAGGCCATGTCTACTTTTATGAAAATATGAATGTTTTATTTAACCAGGCAAGTCAGTTAAGAACAAATTCTTATTTTCAATGACAGCCTAGAAACAGTGGGTTAACTGCCTTGTTCAGCAGCAGAACGACAGATTTTTACCTTGTCAGCTCGGGGATTCAATCCAGCAACCTTTCGGTTACGGGCCCAACACTCTAAGCACTTGGCTACCTGCCGCCCAATATGTAAGTATTAAATCAATAAACAAGTGTTAAAAGTATAAAACAAAACATTTATGACCAGTGTCAAAACTTGGCCATGTAAAAAAAATAACCATGCCATTTTCTATTAGGTCTAGAAAACAGTAAACTACCTATAGATTACCACATAACGTCAGGGCATTAGCCATTCACTAAATCAATGGGTTAATCTGGGTCATAATCTGTTGCATCATAAGACTACAGAGCAGAGGAAGGGAGGGAGGGAGGGAGGGATGAGAGAGAAAAAAAGAGAGAGACTGCAAGCCACTCAGGCCTCCCTGGGCTCAGGGCCTGGCTGCTCTCCTCATTAAGATTCCTGCGGTGCGGTGACTCAGCCCATTTTGGTAATGGATAGCCCCGGCCACCTAAAGATGGAAATTGCCATTTTTCAACCCCCCCCCCCCACTACATTTTATATATAAATTATCCTGAGCACTCACAAAGTAGGGGAACACTGCAAGGTCATTCTACATTTTGTTGGATGCCTTGGATTGGAAGAGGGGTTTTAATGGGAGTGCTGAGGACAGAGGGTGAGTTGCAGCATAAGAGACGGGACAGCTAGCGGACCAGCCTGGCAGGCAACACAAATCTACAGCTCATTTCTGATGGGGCTCCAGTCATTTTCACTCCCATCAACTTGATGGGTATTGACTTATTTTTGGGAGGAGAGGTGATAGGGGGTGGAGGTAATGCTTTCCTCAGAGAGGCAGACGTTGGTAGACCTGGAAGAGTTCTTGAGAGTCTGGACTCCTTTCTGAAGTTATTTTTCCTGACATGTCGTTAGACCAAATGAAAGATGGTTAATCTTGTCAAGAGATATCGACCATTTCAAAACTGGATGTGCGTCTACCTTGCCAGTTTGTGCAGGTGGCACAGCAGGTTGGTGTATCCCAAGGCCATACTCAGCTTTGAGGTTTAATCCATCTGGGACCTTCCTCTTACAGCCCTCCAATTGGCCCTGTAAGCCTTGCCGCCCCAGCCACCACCCTACAGCCCTGCCCTACTTCACTTTATCCTGCGGACAGGTCACACAAACGCAGTGGCTCCTCTCCTCCGCCCCTCCCCACCCCTCCCAAACCCCACTCTCTAGACATTCCACAGGACCGATTGGCCGGCCCACACAGAGCGAGCTGACCCTCTATTAATCACATGACTGCCAGACCATATGATTGGAAGCTAATATGAGGGGGCCAAGGCCAATCAGCAGCGAGGGGGAGGTTAGGAAAGAGGGAGGCTAGGGCTTTGTGTCGGTTTATCCAAGTGTGAGCGAGGTCACGGCGCCACACCACCAGCCCTGACCATCACAATCACAAACACTACACTTCTCAATCAGCGACAGGTTTGGGTGGCAGGAGGTTGGTGCGTGGTGACAATGACGTCGCCCTAACAAGATGAGGAATCCTTGTCCATCCTTTGGGTGAAGGGGAGCTTCCACCTCCACACTGTCTTTCTTCCCTCCTATCATGTAATGCAATGCACTGAGGCTAATAGTTTTAAAATCAAACAGGATTTCTGGATTATGGATGGATTTCCTTCTTAAATCGCACCGTTGTTCTTTAAGACAAGAGGGGAAACGAGAGTTGGGAGGGAAGCTTCTCTGCCAACATGTGGCTCTACCAAACAAAGAGAATGACATAAGGCTCTCTCTTGTGCTGTTACCTTCTCAAACAATGGTCGTTTCACTCCACCACGCTAGGTTACAGTCAACTCAAAAACCACCAGTACGAAACATTAGGTTTCCCCGACAGCAACCACAAAGAGTTTGACCACAACCTCTAAAACAAAGAGATATCAAAGTGATAGCTTAAAGAACTGCGAATCCTCCATCGTTTGAATCCACCATCGTTTGATGTCACACTATGCTGCCAAAGAATCTTCTGATGGACGAACAATGTGTGCGTTTAGGTTAAGCACCGCAAGCAGTATCCCAACATCAAATTGATGGACGGCCAAAGACTTAGCTGCTATTTATTGCATCTGGACTCAAGTAATCCATTCCATCTTTCCTGGGAGTGCCATGGAGCTGAAGGCTTTCAGAAGGCCCGGGTCTGGTGTGACGGTGAGATGTTGCAAAGCTCCTATGAGGTAACGGTAAGCTTCACTTCCACCTCTCTGTTTAGATTTACTATCCTGACCTAACCAAAGCCTTTCTCCAGGAACACCTTTTCCTGGTTCCTTCTGGGGCCTCTGTGCAGAGAGGTCAGCCGGTTTGCCAAGTGATGTCATCGGGTGAAAGCCTCAACGCTGCTGGAAAGTCTTAAGCCAAGGTTAATGTGTAGAGTCTGATGGAATTCATCACAACATCATGAACTTATCAATAGTTTAAACAGGTAAGGGCAAGGACAATCTCATACAGTACTCTAACTGCCGATGTTATTAGGATAGCTGAGCCTGGTACTGAGTGAGGAAGTGAGGGAGTGGTCAGCTCATGTGGCCAGGGCCAGGCTGATTTGGTGGTGTACAGCAGGGGTTCCCAAACTTTTTCACTCGGGGCCCCCCTTCCATCATCGGGGAACATCCTGCGGACGCGCCACGTCTATTTCTACTGGCACAGGCACTGCTTATGACACAAACTGTTCACACGCATCTTGTTGGTGGAGGGAATTTTGCAGCTTAAGTTTATTTCCTGCAATTCTATACATTTTGGCATGTCTAATTTTTATTCATATGATATTTGAGTAACAAAACAATTACAACAATATATACTGTATATGGGCTAGTTGATCTGGACATTTCTGACAAGTTATAAATAGCTATAAGGTCTGCAATGACTAACATGACATGTTAGGAACTGATGCTGAACTCCCCAATTGCGAAATTGCATCTTGTGTATTCTACTATTACAACTTTCAAGAGTACGTTTAAAGCCGTAATGAGTTCCAAATGTAATTTTATTTTTTTGTTATGTGTTTTGTTTGACCCGGGGTGCACACCCCACAGTTTGGAAACCACTGGTATACAGTACAGTACATAAGTGGCGGGCCAGAACCGTGTCTGGGCCCATGGTGTGGGCTATAGGCTGGGTGCACGACGCCTCAGATGACTCCCTTCATCCGATCACACAGATCAGAATCAAGTGGACAAACAGTCTGTCACAGAGCAGCTCTCCGCTGCCCTCTCCCCCTTCCTCCTCTCTCACATCCATCTGGCTAAAATCAGCTAAAGCCACCAGTTGGATTACATCTTATAGACCCATGTGTGATCCCTTCAGTCTCCCTGTAGTGTGTGTGTGTGTGTGTGTGTGTGTGTGTGTGTGTGTGTGTGTGTGTGTGTGTGTGTGTGTGTGTGTGTGTGTGTGTGTGTGTGTGTGTGTGTCTGTGTGTGTGTGTGTTTGTGTGTGTGTTTGACTCACGTTGGTTTTACTTTGTAGGTAAGCCCCCGGTGCCTTGCTGACGGTTGGGACTCCTCTATGACACTAATGGCATCCATCTCCCTTTTTTCACGCTCTCCCCCCCTCACGCTCTTTACCCATACATATAGATGGACGGGTGAGGGCGGACAGATGTTGCTCCTCTCTCCCCTTTATTCATGTTGCGTTTGTGAGAGGGAGTGAATGCCTGGTATGTTCACAAGATGTTATTGATCCCTCATTCAGGGCTACATGGTGGCCAGGGAGATTTCTCAGCCCTTCTCATGCTTTGGGCACACCTCCCCCTCCCCCCCCTCCTCCCCTCCCCATCCATCCCCATCCCTCCCCCCTCCTTCCCTCCCCATCCCTCCTTCCCTCCCCATCCCTCCCTCCCTCCCTCCCCATCCCTCCCCATCCCTCCTCCCCTCCCCATCCCTCCCCCCTCCTTCCCTCCCCATCCCTCCTTCCCTCCCCATCCCTCCCTCCCTCTCTCCCCATCCCTCCCCATCCCTCCTCCCCTCCCCATCCCTCCCCCCTCCTTCCCTCCCCATCCCTCCCTCCCTCCCTCCCTCCCCATCCCTCCTTCCCTCCCCATCCCTCCCTCCCTCCCTCCCTCCCTCCCCATCCCTCCTTCCCTCCCCATTGCCATGCATCCTGGCAGCCTCCTCCTTTAATATCTATCTTAAGAGTTGACAATCTTTGGGGCAATTAAAGAAATCGATCCAGGCCTGAGAGGATTCTCTTAACCACAGTAATAGCTCTCACTGAATAATAAATAACGCTCTTGCCCAAACCACCATGGAAACAGACTCACAGCTGGGGAGGAATAGGCGGAGGGGAGGGGCCCAGGGGAGGGGGGCGAGGGGAGCGAGGGGGGCTCCGATCTTCAGACTGCACAACCACCGTCTAACTATCCAGTCATGTGAGGTTAACTATCCAGCCAGAGTCATGTGAGGTTAACTATCCAGCCAGAGTCATGTGAGGTTAACTATCCAGCCAGAGTCATGTGAGGTTAACTATCCAGCCAGAGTCATGTGAGGTTAACTATCCAGCCAGAGTCATGTGAGGTTAACTATCCAGCCAGAGTAATGTGAGCTTAACTATCCAGGCAGAGTCATGTGAGGTTAACTATCCAGCCAGAGTCATGTGAGGTTAACTATCCAGCCAGAGTCATGTGAGGTTAACTATCCAGCCAGAGTCATGTGAGGTTAACTATCCAGCCAGAGTCATGTGAGGTTAACTATCCAGCCAGAGTCATGTGAGGTTAACTATCCAGCCAGAGTCATGTGAGGTTAACTATCCAGCCAGAGTCATGTGAGGTTAACTATCCAGCCAGAGTCATGTGAGGTTAACTATCCAGCCAGAGTCATGTGAGGTTAACTATCCAGCCAGAGTCATGTGAGGTTAACTATCCAGCCAGAGTCATGTGAGGTTAACTATGCAGCCAGAGTCATGTGAGGTTAACTATCCAGCCAGAGTAATGTGAGCTTAACTATCCAGGCAGAGTCATGTGAGGTTAACTATCCAGCCAGAGTCATGTGAGGTTAACTATCCAGCCAGAGTCATGTGAGGTTAACTATCCAGCCAGAGTCATGTGAGGTTAACTATCCAGCCAGAGTCATGTGAGGTTAACTATCCAGCCAGAGTCATGTGAGGTTAACTATCCAGCCAGAGTCATGTGAGGTTAACTATCCAGCCAGAGTGCATGTGAGGTTAACTATCCAGACAGAGTGCATGTGAGGTTAACTATCCAGCCAGAGTGCATGTGAGGTTAACTATCCAGACAGAGTCATGTGAGGTTAACTATCCAGGTTAATGTGAGGTTAATGAGAGTCTATTGACTGATCGTCCTGAGTCAGCACCTCGACACACACACACACACACACACACACACACACACACACACACACACACACACACACACACACACACACACACACACACACACACACCTCAGTCTGGACCATGTCCACACAAGGTTAAGCAACATAGGAATACTCTCTTGTTGCTGCCCTGGGAAATGGCTCCCTCTCTCTCCTCTCAGCTGTTTCCCTCTCACACAACACAAGCCCCTGCTCTGCTCAAGCCTGGTCAGTATGGCTGCCGGCCCAGGGATCGCTATCAAATCTACCACCAGTGCAGCTCTAGTAGGAGCCAATTAGAACTCCAGTCAATTTGGACAGAGTACCTTTTCCAAGACTTGGGTTTGTTGTTGTTTGCGGAGCCAAGCCTGACTCGTGAGCGACGTTCACGACAACCCCCCTCCCCTTACTTCCGCCCATGTTTTTGGCTCTAAAAACTGTCCTGAACAGCTCGAATGACAATGAAAACAAATCAGTCTGGAGAAAGATGTGGCGGCAATGTGTAGTCTCCACATAGGAAATGTTCTCTGGTTGGCAGCGATAGCATCAACCTGACAAATCCTGGTTGGCCAGTTAAGTTTAAACCCCCCCGGCTCAGTGTCAGAGGGAGCCACCTGTTACCCTGGGACACACACACAGCTGCCACACCTCGTTCCCTCAGATGCACGTTGACCCGGATTGACCCCACAGCAGGTTGCCATGACCCCTGGGCTGACTCCGCCGACCCCCTGGTGACCTTTGCCTTTTAAGCGTGACTGGAGCCGTAAAACAGGAAAACACATTTCCTTTGCGGCCCCCCGTCTATTAGTAACCTCACACACAGGCAGCTGGGCGCTGCACTATCCTCGGGTTCTGGTTCAACCTCCTCAGGAGATTATTTACTATGCCCCTACCCTCGGGTTCTGGTTCAACCTCCTCAGGAGATTAAATACTATGCCCCTACCCTCGGGTTCTGGTTCAACCTCCTCAGGAGATTAAATACTATGCCCCTACCCTCGGGTTCTGGTTCAACCCCCTCAGGGGATTATTTACTATGCCCCTACCCTCGGGTTCTAGTTCAACCCCCTCAGGAGATTATTTACTATGCCCCTACCCTCGGGTTCTGGTTCAACCCTCTCAGGAGATGATTTACTATGCCCCTAACCTCGGGTTCTGGTTCAACCCCCTCAGGAGATTATTTACTATGCCCCTACCCTCGGGTTCTGGTTCAACGCCCTCAAGAGATTATTTACTATGCCCCTACCCTCGGGTTCTGGTTCAACCCCCTCAGGAGATTATTTACTATGCCCCTACCCTCGGGTTCTGGTTCAACCTCCTCAGGAGATTAAATACTATGCCCCTACCCTCGGGTTCTGGTTCAACCTCCTCAGGAGATTAAATACTATGCCCCTACCCTCGGGTTCTGGTTCAACCCCCTCAGGGGATTATTTACTATGCCCCTACCCTCGGGTTCTAGTTCAACCCCCTCAGGAGATTATTTACTATGCCCCTACCCTCGGGTTCTGGTTCAACCCCCTCAGGAGATGATTTACTATGCCCCTAACCTCGGGTTCTGGTTCAACCCCCTCAGGAGATTATTTACTATGCCCCTACCCTCGGGTTCTGGTTCAACGCCCTCAAGAGATTATTTACTATGCCCCTACCCTCGGGTTCTGGTTCAACCTCCTCAGGAGATTAAATACTATGCCCCTACCCTCGGGTTCTGGTTCAACCCCCTCAGGGGATTATTTACTATGCCCCTACCCTCGGGTTCTAGTTCAACCCCCTCAGGAGATTATTTACTATGCCCCTACCCTCGGGTTCTGGTTCAACCCTCTCAGGAGATGATTTACTATGCCCCTAACCTCGGGTTCTGGTTCAACCCCCTCAGGAGATTATTTACTATGCCCCTACCCTCGGGTTCTGGTTCAACGCCCTCAAGAGATTATTTACTATGCCCCTACCCTCGGGTTCTGGTTCAACCCCCTCAGGAGATTATTTACTATGCCCCTACCCTCGGGTTCTGGTTCAACCTCCTCAGGAGATTAAATACTATGCCCCTACCCTCGGGTTCTGGTTCAACCCCCTCAGGGGATTATTTACTATGCCCCTACCCTCGGGTTCTAGTTCAACCCCCTCAGGAGATTATTTACTATGCCCCTACCCTCGGGTTCTGGTTCAACCCCCTCAGGAGATGATTTACTATGCCCCTAACCTCGGGTTCTGGTTCAACCCCCTCAGGAGATTATTTACTATGCCCCTACCCTCGGGTTCTGGTTCAACGCCCTCAAGAGATTATTTACTATGCCCCTACCCTCGGGTTCTGGTTCAACCCCCTCAGGAGATTATTTACTATGCCCCTACCCTCGGGTTCTGGTTCAACCTCCTCAGGAGATTAAATACTATGCCCCTACCCTCGGGTTCTGGTTCAACCTCCTCAGGAGATGATTTACTATGCCCCTACCCTCGGGTTCTGGTTCAACGCCCTCAAGAGATTATTTACTATGCCCCTACCCTCGGGTTCTGGTTCAACCCCCTCGGGAGATTATTTACTATGCCCCTACCCTCGGGTTCTGGTTCAACCCCCTCGGGAGATTATTTACTATGCCCCTACCCTCAGGTTCTGGTTCAACCCCCTCAGGAGATTATTTACTATGCCCCTACCCTCGGGTTCTGGTTCATCCACCTCAGGAGATTATTTACTGTGCCCCTACCCTCGGGTTCTGGTTCAACCCCCTCAGGAGATTATTTACTATGCCCCTACCCTCGGGTTCTGGTTCAACCCCCTCAGGAGATTATTTACTATGCCCCTACCCTCAGGTTCTGGTTCAACCCCCTCAGGAGATTATTTACTATGCCCCTACACTCGGGTTCTGGTTCAACCCCCTCAGGAGATTATTTACTATGCCCCTACCCTCAGGTTCTGGTTCAACCCCCTCAGGAGATTATTTACTATGCCCCTACACTCAGGTTCTGGTTCAACCCCCTCAGGAGATTATTTACTATACCCCACTGCCTTCATGCAACCATTTCCAACTGGAGCAGGAACCCAAACAACAGCTGACATTCCCCAGCACATGTTTCAGTCTAATTACTCTGGGGAGTGGGATGGTTGACAGGGGCCAGATTTGAGATTAAAGTTCCTCCACCAGACGACGGGAGTAGGGCGTAGGGTGCACACTGGACCAGCCCAGAGGAGATAAGAGTCTAGGGAGGGAGGGTAAGAGGAGGAGGGAAGATAGGTGGTTCATAGAGCTTGACTGACAGGCAAGGCCCTATAAACAGCCTACAGCTATTTTTACCCATCTACATCCTGTCTGCCAAAATATACTCCTGGTGTCAGCCAACAACCCTGGCTCTCATTCGGTGGGCAAGCACCCTAAATGTACTAAATAACAACTGAGTGGTTTCCAACGACTCAAAATCACATTACAGTTAGAGTTAGAGGAGTCAGCCCACAGTGAGAACAGGCTGATGTTTATTTGACTGGGAAATAATCCCTGCAAGAGCTTTTGCACTATAAAAAACATGTATTTATTTAAAACTGGCCTGGAACAGTGAACTGGCACTAAAGTAACCCCTGTTTGTATGACCTCCTGACTTGTGTTATGAGTTGATGTTCTGTACACTAGAAGTTCCTGGAATACAGCATACTACCCAGGGTCATGTCTTGTGCCTGGACAAACTAGAACAACTTGTCTGCACATGAGGAGAGCAAACGGTCATAAAGGTTCGTCGGGTTCTCAACGGTACAACAATAGTCTGCTTCCAAATTTCAAGTTTCAAGTTTGAGTGTCACATGCACAAGTAGAGTGAAATGGCATTAATGTTTCATTACAAAAACAGTGTTCGGTCTACTTATCTACATTCTGTTGACAGAATATTCTACTGTAAACTCATTTATTGCAGTGCTGTGATGCCAGGTTGGTTGTCCATGGCGTGGGTGAAGGGAGGCGGGAGCGGCTTGCCTGACACGAGGGCCCGCCGAGTTATCTGGTTTGGAGACTAACCAGGCATGAGCTGTGGATGCCAGAAAATATCCTGTTTACTTTTAAGCAACTTGCAGATTGTAGCTGAACAAAGTCTACAGGACCAGACCCAGATCCAGACCAGACAGACGGAAAGGGGGGAGATCGAGCGCCCTGGTACCAGGATAACAGCCCAATCTGGAGCACTTTCTGATCCCCCCTTCTCTCCATCCATCCATCCATCCATCCATCCATCCATCCATCCATCCATCCATCCATCCATCCATCCATCCATCCATCCATCCATCCATCCCTCCCTCCACTCCTATTTCTGGAGTATCCAGTCAACGAGGAACAAACCAACAACATAGCTAATAAAAAACAAACCGATTCCCAAGTGGAAACTGGGAAAGGGGTTAGAGGTTACGTTTAGAGGTTACTCAACCTCCATCTATTTATTTTAGCTCTCCTTTGCTTCAGAGGGGAGAGCACAGTGCACAGGCCTCCCAGGAAGATGGGTCCAGCAGGAGGACGGGTGCTGTGGAGCCAGGGGAGGAGACGGAGGGTGGATGTTGAACCGGGGTGGTTCGGCTGTGATCCCCTTCCTGCCTATTGTCCTGTAGCCCATCCCAGCCTTGTGCAGGTCTACAATTTTATCCCTGATGTCCTTACACAGCTCTCTGGTCTTGGCCATTGTGGAGAGGTTGGAGTCTGTTTGTTTGAGTGTGTGGACAGGTGTCTTTTATACAGGTAACGAGTTCAAACAGGTGCAGTTAATGCAGGTAATGAGTGGAGAACAGAAGGGCTTCTTAATGAAAAACTAACAGGTCTGAGAGAGCCGGAATTCTTACTGGTTGGTAGGTGATCAAATACTTATGTCATGCAATAAAATGCAAATTAATTACTTAAAAATCATACAATGTGATTTTCTGGATTTTTGTTTTAGATTCCGTCACTCACAGTTGAAGAGTACCTATTGAAATTTCCCCCCCGGGGGATCAATAAAGTACCTATCTATCTATCTATCTATCTATGATAAAAATTACAGACTTCTACATGCTTTGTAAGTGGGAAAACCTGCAAAATCGGAAGTGTATCAAATACTTATTCTCCCCACTGTACATGTGTATAGCAGATGTTATTGCGGGTGTAGAGAAAAGCTTGTGCTTCTAGCTCCGACAGTGCAGTAATATCTAACAGTTTCACAACATATACACAAGTACACATACATCTAAGTAAGGAATGAATTAAGAACATATACATATATGGACGAGCGATGTCAGAGCGGCATTGGACTAAGATACAGTAGCATAGTATAGAATACAGTATATCAGGGTAAGGTCAGGTCAGCAATGTAACTGGGGCAGGAGGGAGTATTCAGGCCATGGAGGCTGGCTGGTACTAGGCTGGGCTGGCAGGCAGCAGGACTGTGACACACTGACCTGATCAGCCAGTTTATGTACTGCTGGCTTCTCCCGTTAGATTACTGTTCCCCCAGGGTCTCTCTCTCTCTCTCTCTCTCTCTCTCTCTCTCTCTCTCTCTCTCTCTCTCTCTCTCTCTCTCACATCAAACAAACTTCACCCCCCCCCCAAAAGTAGAAGAACAAAATAATAGAATGCCGCTATATCTGTCCCATCCATCCATCCATCCATCCATCCATCCATCCATCCATCCATCCATCCATCCATCCATCCCGCAACCCACTCTGAACTCTTTCATCAATCCAAGGATGAAGATCACATGAGGGGGGGGGGACTTTTCCACGAGGGGTGAACCAAACAGTGGAAACAAACGTGGGAGGGAGATAAGCTTAAACTTTGTCAAGGATCATTTATTTCTCCAGGATAAACATTTTAGAGCAGAGGGGGGTCTGTCTGAGAAGAGGTGTGCTGAATGAGCGCTCTGGTAATTGCAGGCCTAAGATGGGGGTCTTTGGAGTTGGAATGGGGGACAAGAGAGAGAGAGAAGAGAGAGCGAGAGAGAGAGAGAGAGAGAGAGAGAGAGAAGAGGGCCACTTGTGTTGCTGACTCTGGCCCGATTGTGCTGCTGGGAAACGGGCACAAAGGAACAGGAGGAGTCCACTTAATCCTGGCGGGGGCCAGACACTCCGAACAGGAGCGCACCACCACTCTCATTTATCTATTTTACCATTTCATTAGGAACGCCACTCCTCGGCCACCACGCTTTGTCTTACTAATCCCCAGAATCAAACGTGCGTGCAGGCAAGGCCCGTCAGAAGGAAGGGGGCTGGCTTTGGCTGGAAAATCTTTGGACAAATAAAATACCTTCCTGCCGCCACCCTCACCGCCTCAACCCCAAGATTAAAGACAAATAGATTCTGAGGGAGAAACACTGGATGGGCTTTACACATTATTATCTTATAACTGAAAGAAAAAAAGCAAGGAGGAGGAGAGGTGGAGGAAAAGAGGAGGAGAGGTGGAGGAGGAAAGGAGGAGGAGGAGGAGGAGGAGGAGGAGGAGGAGGAGGAGGAGGAGGTGGAGGAGGGGGCATTCTTTCTGTCTGAGGGAAAAAGCAGAGTGAAAAGGGCCCAGCAGGACTTATGACTGCTGGAAGCTTAAGAATTGTTATCCTAGCAACTGGAGATAAAACCGTCTCCTGATAGTCCGTGGGAGACCAGGGGCTGTTCTGGGCTGCGATGTGCGAGAGAGCAGATCCCAAAAGCGTTTCCTGGTGCAGAGGTTCCCCAGCTCCCTGCCGCTGTGGCTCGGGGCGCTGCTCAGATAAAGGCTCCTTATTGCATCAGTTGAGGGGGTGAAACCGACTGCGGCGATGCAAAGAGGTCGGCGGGGGCACGCCACCGAGGAGCCCACGTTTTCTTCCCTTCGTAAACACTATTTATTTATTATTCCTGGTGTTTTTTTATTTTCTTTTGTTGCCCGATTCTTATTTCTAAATCGATTTTCTTCCACTAAAATAGTATATGTTGAAGAACCACTTGAGGATTTGAAACAAGTGCTAAATGATCTTATTAAATACAGCTTTGGTGGTCATGTAAATACTCAGATACTGTATGAATAGAGAGTGATTCATTAGAAAGCATATGTGCGCAGCTTGTGCTCGTTGCGCTCGCTGCACAGATAGTGGGTTTCTAGAGATTGCAGAGTTCCGCTGAAAAACGTGCCCTGACCCTGCTACTCTCCCTCCCACCTTACCCTCTCCCTCCCTCCTTAGCCACTCCCTCCCTCCCACCTTAGCCTCTCCCTCCCTCCCACCTTAGCCTTTCCCTCCCACCTTACCCTCTCCCTCCCACCTTACCCTCCCCCTCCCACCTTACCCTCTCCCTCCATACCACATTACCCTCTCCCTCCCTCCCCCCCTCCCACCTTACCCTCCCCCTCCCACCTTACCCTCCCCCTCCCACCTTACCCTCTCCCTCCATACCACATTACCCTCTCCCTCCCTCCCCCCCTCCCTCCCACCTTACCCTCTCCCTCCATACCACATTACCCTCGCCCTCCCTCCCACCTTACCCTCTCCCTCCCTACTATATTAGCCCCTCCCTCCCTCCCTCCCTCCCTCCCACCTTAGTGCGTAAAAATCATCTGTCCTTGGTTGCAACACTCACTACCGAGTTCCAAACTGCCTCTGGAAGCAACGTCAGCACAATAACTGTTCGTCGGGAGCTTCATGAAATGGGTTTCCATGGACGATCAGCCGCACGATCACCATGCGCAATGCCAAGCGTCGGCTGGAGTGGTGTAAAGCTCACCGCCATTGGACTGGCAGTGGAAACGCCTTCTCTGGAGTGATGAATAACGCTTCACCATCTGGCAGTCCGACGGACGAACCTAACGCAACAGCATACAATGACATTCTAAACGATTCTGTGATTCCAACTTTGTGTCAACAGTTTGGTGAAGGCCTTTTCCTGTTTCAGCATGACAATACCCCTGAGCAAGGTCCATACATAAATGGTATGTCGAGATCAGTATGGAAGAACTTGACTAGCCTGCACAGAGCCCTTTGGAATGAATTGGAACACTGACTGCGAGCCAGGCTTAATCGCCCAACATCAATGCCTGACCTCACTAACACTCGCGGCTGAATGGAAGCAAGTCCCTGCAGCAATGTTCCAACATCTAGTAGAAAGCCTTCCCAGAAGAGCAAAGGGGTGGACCAACTCCATATTAATGCCCATGATTTTAGAATGAGATGTTTGAGGAGCAGGTGTCCACATACTGTTGGTCATGTAGTGTACTTTACATTATATACACATGCATGGAGTGTGTAATCTAACCATGCTACGCCCTTGTAACACTCCCCCCCCAGGACAGTCCCAATCCCCTCTCCCCTCTGTCCCAGTCTCCAAAAGCCTTGGTGTCCCCCGGGGACGTGTACTGTGTGCATTCTCCTTGTTCAGGAACAGCCTCTCTGGGGGTCTATGGGAGACTGGAGATTTATACCTCTAGTCCCTGTGGGGAGACTGCTAGCATTGCTGTTACCGTTGCTGTTACTGTGGACGCATGCCCCCATGGCTGGCCCTTGATTTAGCCTGTCAGGCTAACCAGGGCCGGCACTCTGTTTACTCCATGCACGGTGAATGCAAGGCAAGGCAGCTAACAGTAGTGGCAGCAGCCCTGCTCCATGAGGTTGTGTATTAGCACTGACAGTATCATTTATGGGCGAGACGCCGGGACAGTTGCTGGGGATGCCATCGTTTAAAAGCAATATGGAGCGGAATAATTTATGAGGCCCGGCCACGAACCCCCTCGACCGCCACAATGCTGCACCGTGAAGGGCAGTGAAGGGCTCTGCGAGTTCAACGCGGGGAGCGCGCGCGCGCGTGTGAGAGAATGTGTTCATACATATTCCATACACACACACACACACATCTCTTTTATTTACTAAGTATAAAGAGCGAGTTTAGAGAGAAATTGGATAACATTATGATATATGATTTTGATGAGCACAAGGAATAGAAATCAAAATCCGCCCTTGGAAGAGCAGAGAGCTATTTGTGCTGTGTGTTGTATGTTGCCATGGAGCCACAAACACAGCCAGGCTGGGCTGGGCCAGATCAGTGCAACTCACCAGCCAATGAAGTTTGCACACTCAGCATTCTCTGGCTGCATCTCAATAGTCTAAAGTGGCCTCCTCTTCTCCCCTCCTGTCCGTTATTACTACAAGCAGGTGAAAGGATTGGAAAGGCTTTCACTATAAATTTACCGTAAATTAGTTCTCATTTGTTTTACTTTTTAGGCCACATCTCAGCAGAAATCCTGAAGTTTAGATCATAAAAGGGAGTCTTTACACTATGGAGATGTAGCTTTATGTCGGTCTACGCTATGGAGATGTAGCTTTATGTCGGTCTACGCTATGGAGATGTAGCTTTATGTCGGTCTACGCTATGGAGATGTAGCTTTATGTCGGTCTACACTATGTAGATGCAGCTTTATGTCTGTCTACACTATTGAGATGCAGCTTTGTCTGTCTACACTATTGAGATGCAGCTTTGTCTGTCTACACTATTGAAACGCAGCTTTATGTCTGTCTACGCTCAGTTACACTGCCTCTGCATGAGTCTTCCTCTCATCAAAGCCCCTCATGTCTCTTCCTCCAACTTCACTGCTTTCTCACTTGCCGCCATAGTATTGTTCCACGCCACTCTCTAACAAACAGCAAGCTGGCGGGCTGTAAACACTTCCTTAGCACAGTGTGTGTGTGTGTGTGTGTGTGTGTGTGTGTGTGTGTGTGTGTGTGTGTGTGTGTGTGTGTGAATGAAAAAGGGAGAGATTTTGAAATAAAGCACAACACAAGGGCTTTGAAAGTGAAAAAAGAGGGGGCAGCGGGGAGTTGAGGGGGCTTGGTTCGGTCTGAGTTCGGCACTCCTTGAAATCTGTTTTGTTTTTTGCGTTTCAGTTGAGTGGCTTTTTAATTGTTTGCTCGCCATTTGTTTGAGCGGATGTCGCGATTATGATGATTAAAAATGTCTTCTGTGGGAGGGGCGGCGACCATCTCATCCGCAATATGTGTGCGGCATCTGTTGATGCCGCACACATATTGCATCCGCTACCCCGCACAGGGTGCCGAGGCGGTAGACTTCTCAGTATTGACTCAGTACAGTACCTTTTAGTGATATTTTTCTTGTTTTAAATTCATGTAGTTCTGTTCTTGAGCTGTTCTTATCTATTAATGTTCTATATTCCTGTTTCATGTTCTGTGGAAGAGTAACTGCTGCCATTGCAATAGCTAATGAGGATCCTAATAAAATACAAAAAATACCAAATACCACCCTAACCCACATACCCACCCACCTCTGCTCCCATGACTATCGAAGCTCCTTTGGATGCCAGCTTTGCCTTTGACTCAAGAGTGTTAAAAAAGGCTTACTGTCGAGCCCATTTTAGACTACAGCTCATTACAAAGGTGTCTTTAGGGTGTCCTTAATACTGATTTAGGCTTTGGCCTGATTTGGATGGGAACAGGATGGAGGATGCCAGTGAGTGGCTGCGTAGCTTAAAAATCACACAGGGTGGGGATATTACATGCCAGATGTGGAGTACAGCAGGGCACAGCGTTCACAGCGCCTCTGTCCTTTGGGTGGAAAGGCGTCCCTGCTACATCGCCAGGACATCACAGCTTTCCCATCGATAGAAAGGTCAACGACAAAGTCAACTGGAGATTTTATACAAGTTTTCAATTCATGAATGGGAGGGGATGTGTAACGGTCAAATTAAAGGTGTACACATGAAGCACAAACTAACAACAAGGTCAATGAGAAAAGTGATGGCTAGGACTGTCCGGCCAGTTTGCTAGTTCATTTGGGCTATCCTCACTATGTCAGGACCCTTCATTTCCCTCTCTTCTCCTCTCTTCCTCTCCCCTCATCTTCCTCTTCACTCTCTTCCTCTCCCCTCATCTTCCTCTTCACTCTCTTCCTCTCCCCTCATCTTCCACTGGCTGCCATGGGCTAGTGACTGACTGCAGTTACCAGGCAACCTCTGTGTTGATCCCGCTCTCCTCTTCTCCTCCCTCCCTCCCCCTATCCCTGGCCTGCTCCAACCGGCATTCCAAAAGCTTAGGATTTGCACAGTGACCAGGAAAGGAAGGGGTGTGTGGGAGGAGAGGTGACAACAGCAGCAACAGCCAGACACCAGAACACATTGCCCAAAAACATGGACTCAGAGAACTCGATGTGACCTTGTTTTCTCCCACTGCTAATGGATCACTTCCTACTTGCCGCCGTTTGCCAAAGAAGCAATGACCGACTGACTGATCTAGGAACATTTTGGACTTCTAGATCATAATTAATACAATTATATGGACATGGGTGGACCTGATCCTAGACCAGCACTCCAATACCATGAAACGCTTTTCAAATACTGACCTAGGTCCCTACAGACAGGTCAACGTACAACACCTTAAGCTGTTGGTAGTAGGATTAGGGTGTGCTGTGAAAAGCTGCGTCCACGCACAACCTGTGACAGACAAAGACAGACAGGCCTCAGGCTGCCTTAGTTAAGCTTATTATTATTACAGCAGAGTGCCTCTGCTTTGGCCAGAGAGAGAGAGAGAGAGGGAAGGAGAGAGGGGCTATGGAGAGAAAGAGAGTGTGGGGAAGAGGGGGGCTATGGAGAAAGAAGGGAAGGGGAGAGTAAAGGGTAAAGTGAAGGGCTAAAGAGAGTAAAAGAGAGAAGAGAGAGAGAGAGAGAGAGACGCATAACACAGTGGAAGCCCTGTACACTCCGGCTTCAGTCTGGCAGACACTTTGGAGGGGATGAGAACCAGCTCCTCTTCCACGGTGGGACAGACAGACAAAAATAACTGGTCTTCTGCTGCACACGCTAATCTAAAACTCCAACGAGGAGGGGGGCCGTGAACCTGGGATAGTGTGTGTTGTATCTGTACGTGTGTGTGTGTTTATATGTCTGTGAGAGAGCGAGCGAGAGAGAGAGAGTTAGGGGAGTTATCACGTATGCCTCTTAAGTTTCACAGCCAAGCACGGTCCTCTTCACGGTAAGGTCTAGTCCTGCTCACTTCACAGAGCCAGCGCTATCACACTGCAACCACAGCAAGGCTTCACACACACACGCACGCACACACACACACACACTTTTCACAGCCACTCAAGGGGGGAAAGACCTTAGCTGCAGAACACCAGCAAACACAACCCATACACTCCAGCCTTGAAGTATATCTTATGCAACATACCCAGAGAAAAGTTGCATTAACCAAATTCCATATGAATCCAATATCAACCAATGTCTCTAGAACATCATCATCGGCGTCATCTAATGACTGGTGTCTATTCACCCACCACTAGGGGGGAGTACGCTGGCCCCAACGCCCAAAGTAGCTTTTAAAGTCCAGGGCCCCCTGGTCAATACAGGTGTACTCTTAAGGGAAGAAGGTGCCATTTGGGATGCAGTCAGAGTGTGGGTGGGTTTCTCAGGTGCTGGCAGTTTAGTAATGGAAGCCTGGTATGTCTGGAGGCCTCTGCATACCAACATGAGCGGAGCGGTGATTAGGACTGATGAAGTAAAGCGTCGCTATCTAAACAGTTCACAAAGACGCCATTTTTTTTAATGTCATTATATGATGATGATGATGAACAATCTGGAATGGCGCTGCATTGCATAGCAGCCGTTTAACGGGCTCCTGAGCAATTCTGCTGTTTGGTACGTTTTTTTGTTGTTGTACATAATGTTTCTGCCATCGTTTCCTATGACCGAAAAGAGCTTCTGGACGTCAGAACAGCGACGATTTGGATGAAGATTTCTACTTCAACGAGTCGGAAACGCAGGGCATACTGCTCACCCCGGACCAGGCCCTAATCTCAGAGACACACAAAGAAAAAGGTGGGCACCCTGACGAAACTACGTCGGCGGTGTACATAAACCGCCTATATTCTCCGTTGTATTGGCAAACTCTCTGGAGAACAAACTGGACGAGCTCCGTTCAAGACTATCCTATCAACTGGACCTGAAGAACTGTAATATTCTATGTTTCACGAAGTCGTGGCTGAACAAAGACGTGGATAATATACTTCATATGCATCGGCAGGATCGAACAGCAGCCTCGGGTAAGCTCAAGGGGGAGGTGTGTCTCTTAACAATAGCTGGTGCATGATCTCTAATATTAAGGAAGTCTCAAGGTTCTGCTTGCCTGAGTTAGAATACTTCATGATAAGATAATCACCACAAACCGATGCTGTATAGCTACATATAAGCTATATAGGGCCATAGGCAAACAAGAAAATGCTCATCGATATGCGGCACTCCTAGTGGCCGGTGATTTTAATGGAGGAAAACTGAAATCTGTCTTCCTTAATTTCTACCAGCATGTCACGTGTGCAACTGAAGGCGAAAAAACTCTAGGTCACCTTTACTCCACACACAGAAACAGCTACAAAGCTCTCCCTCCATTTGGCAAATGTGGCCAAAACTCTATCCTCCTGATTAACAAGCCAAAACTCAAACAGCAAGTATCAGTCACGCACTCAATACATCCAGTGGTCCGATGAAGTGGATACTAAGCTACAGGACTGTTTGGCTAGCGCAGACTGGAATGGCAACTGCTTGGCATTTGACCGCAAGGTGCTACAGAGGGTGGTAAGTACAGCCCAGTACATAATTGGGGCCAAGTTCATTGCCATCCAGGACCTCTGTAGTGGAGCGGGTCGAGAGCTTCAAGTTCGTTGGTGTCCATATCACTAAAGAATTAACACACCAACACAGTCATGAAGAGGAAGCGACAATGCCTCTTCCCCTTCAGGAGGCTGAAAAGATTTGTCATGGGCCCTTAGATCCTTAAAACGTTCTACATCTGCACCATTGAGAGCATCTTGTCTGGCTGTATCACCGCTTGGTATAGCAACTGCTTGGCATCCAACCACAAGGCGCTACAGAGGGTGGTGAGTACGGCCCAGTACATCACTGGGGCCAAGCTCCCTGCCATCCAGGACCTCTATACCAGGCAGTCAGAGAAAGGCCCTAAACATTGTCAATGAATCCAGCCACCCAAGTCATAGACTGTTCTCTCTGCTGCTGCACGGTAAGCGGTACCAATGCTGGAACAACAGGACCCTGAACAGTTTCTACCACCAAGCCATAAGACTGCTAAGTAGTTAACCAAATAGCTACCCGGACTATCTGCATTGACCCTCTTTTGCAGTAACTCTTGACTCATCGCATACACTGCTACTTCTTATTATCTATCCTGTTGTCTAGTCACTTTACCACTACCTATATGTACATATCTACCTCAATTACCTTGTACCCCTGCACATAGACTCTGTACAGGTACCCTGTGTATATAGCCAGGTTATTACCTTGTACCCCTGCACATAGACTCTGTACAGGTACCCTGTGTATATAGCCAGGTTATTATTAGTGATTGTGTATTTATTCCTTGTGTTATTATCTTTCTATTATTTTTCTCTCTGTGTTGTTGTGAAGGGCCCGTAAGCATTTCACTGTTAATCTACATGTGATGTTTTTCAAAAATTTGATTTGATTCGGATGCGTGTTGTTGAAAGGTCTCACGGTGCGTCTCCTGGTGTGAATCTGTGTAAGTTATGGTGGGAACGTCTGCAGCTGAGGCACACATGTCATTAACATGATGGCATTAAAGAAAGCAGTGTAGAGAGGGAGAGGGGGGGGGGGCAGAGACAGAGACAGTCAGAAACCCAATCCCCTCTGGGCCAGGCTGAGCTGGGTTTCCCCTATCCCCAACACACACGCACGCATATACACACCTCAAATCCTCCCACGTGCAGTGTACGGCCTTAAAATGGAAGCAAGATCACAGTGGGTAACGGGCCTCATAAAGATCACAGTGAGTAACGGGCCTCATAAAGTTCACAGTGGGTAACGGGTCTCATAAAGATCACAGTGGGTAACGGGCCTCATAAAGATCACAGTGGGTAACGGGCCTCATAAAGATCACAGTGAGTAACGGACCTCATAAAGATCACAGTGGGTAACGGGCCTCATAAAGATCACAGTGGTTAACGGGCCTCATAAAGCTGCCATTGACTGTTTGTGATGTGTGTGTGATGCAGCTGTAGAGTCCCTGTTGCTCTTATCCGAGCCATTGAAAGAGAACGTCAGAAGGAGGAGAAGGAGGAGGTGTGGGACATCTTGACTATCCCAACTTCAATCAGGATACACCCCCCCCCCCAAAAAAAAAACCTCACACCTAAAACATGAACTGCAGGTCTGCCTCGTCCAAAACAACAAAAACAAAATTAGATTAGGGGTGAGAGAATTAAACACCAGAGAAGCAGTCGCGTTAGGCTGTGAATGCAAACAGGACAAGGGTCTGGCCGGGGCCGTTATCAGCACGTCTCTCCTCTCCTCTCCTCTCCTCTCCTCTCCTCTCCTCTCCTCTCCTCTCCTCTCCTCTCCTCTCCTCTCCTCTCCTCTCCTTAAATTCCCCCTCTAATTCCCTTGCACAAGGCCCGCTTTCCAGATGGGCCCTGAGCCCCATGGCCCTGCAAGCAACAGCTTGCACTGCGTTTGTTGAAAACAAAGATCGCGGATTAAATATCATGTGCCGCATCGCACACGGAGATGGACAGAGAGAGAGACAGAGACAGAGAGAGAGAGACAGAGAGAGAGAGACAGAGAGAGAGAGAGACGGAAAGAGAGACGGAGAGAGAGAGAGAGACATACAGACAAAGAGAGAGAGAGATGGACAGAGAGAGAGAGAGACACGGACAGAGAGAGAGAGACGGACTGAGAGAGAGAGAGAGAGAGAGAGAGAGAGAGACGGACAGAGAGAGAGAGAGAGAGAGAGAGAGAGAGAGAGAGAGAGAGAGAGAGAGAGAGAGAGAGAGAGAGAGAGAGAGAGAGAGAGAGAGAGAGAGAGAGAGAGACAGACAGACAAACATAGAAAGAGAGAGAGAGATGGACAGAGGGAATAAGAAGGAGAACATTAGCTGTTTCCAGAGCAAATAGTTGGGACTAGGATGGTAATGGGTCAATGGGAGAAGAGCTGGATTTTTTCTTTCATCCTGGGGGAGAATGTAGAGCCACACCTCCCCCTCTCTCTCTGTCTGTATCCCTCTTTCTCTCTCTTTCTCGAAAGACACAGTTCACTTTGAGGATCCCAAGTGGCGCAGTGGTCTAAGGCACTGCATCTCAGTGCTAGAGGTGTCACTACAGACAACCTAGTTCAAATCCAGACTGTATAACAACTGGCCGTGTTTGGGAGTCCCATAGGGCAGCGCACAATTTGCCCAGTGTCGTCCGAGTTTGGCCGGTGTAGGCCGTCATTGTAAATAAGGTGATGGTGGGTTGAAGCAATGGAGAAAGGTTCTGCTCACTACCCTCTATCTCTCTCTTTCCCACTGTTTCTATCTATCTCTCTCTTTGCTTCCTTTCCTCTCTCTTTTCTTCCCCCTTCTTTCATTATCCTCTCCTTCTCCCCTTTCCCTTCCCTCTCTTTCTTCTCCTCCTCGCTGTACCATTGTTCCTTCTCTCCGGGCCTCCCCTCTCTACCTTCACCATGGCCCCGGCCCACTCCCTCCATCTAACCACTCACTGTAATTACCACACAGGATATGGCAGACATCGTGGAGATGCGCCAGAGCCCAATATTGTGACACGACAACTGAATTCAATCCGCCTCAAATGATTACTTCCTCGTGCTTTTGTTTGGGCATCTTTTTTATCCTGTTTCATTACCTCCTGCTTGTGGCTGTGAAAATCAAAACGCCACTACTCCGGAAAATGCTTAATGGGGTCAATTCAGTTATTTACAATGAAGTCATCTGTAAAATGGCACAACTGCGTTCAGTAACAGAATTGCTGGTACAATGTGAAGCATTAATCAGCGCGCTAGCCGCACAGGTTGAGGCTTTGAATGAGGACACTGTACGTTCGCTAACGTAGCATATGTTTAACCTATATGCACTGACCGCAGCCTAGGAAGCTGGAGATTAGTCCATTCAAAGGCCCTTCATCTATCTATATAATCAACAAATCTAAATATGCAGTCATGACATGTTCCCTGTAATGTTGGGACATCACTCTCCCTTGTCCTTCCCTGTGGGTGGGTGTTCAGCAAGCGTGTATTCATCCAACAGGAATAGCCATAACAGATCAATGCCACATGCTGTTCTGAGGGGAATTCCACCACTTTGAAAAGAAATGTACCTTAAAAAGTGGTGGAATTCCCATTAAAAGTCGAGGGAATTCAACCGAAAATACTTATTTAATTGTAGCAAGTTGAGAACCTCGACAGTATGCAGACGAAAAGTCATTTCAAAACACATTCCACCACACAAAATAACTGACCTGAATTAGGTTAACGCTTGAATAAAAACAAATAAAAAAAGCCAGGCCTCTTCTTGGGTTTGAACACAGCGCAATGGGACTGAGCTAGCTGGAGAGCGGGCAGGCAGGCAGGAGATGCCACTTTAAAGACACTGTCTATGTGATTTAAGTGTGGTGGGGGGGGGGGGGGGGGCTGACTATTTAATAGAGCCTGCATTAACTTGCTCTGGTGGCACCTAAACCGTCTCCCTCAAAAGCCCTTGGAACCTGGAGGATGACGCAGCTAGCTACTGCTGACACAGGGCCTTAGCGCTGATCACACCTTCCCTCTCTCGCTCCAATGCAGAAAAACAAACTATAAAAGGTGCTTGCTGCTGTGAAGCTATCCTCCTCTCCCTCTGTCCGTGTAGGGAGGCGTGCTACAGGGGTAATAATACACCCCATAGCCTGTCATTTCAGAGCCGGCGCAACACACGTGCAGGCACACAAAATACAACTATCACTTTCCCTCTCCAGCCTCCCCAGTCCTAAAAGAACCTGACTCTCAGTGCTGCATGCTGAATCACCCTGGGAAAGGAGAGAAGGGGAGGAGAGAGGGAGTTAGGATGGATAGAGAAAGATCGAATGAGGAGATTGCATGAGAGAGAGAGGGAGAGAGAGAGGAGAAAGGGAGAGTGCCTGGTCACAGTTTGTGGTGGCAGCAGTGAGGTCCATGGTGGTGGTGGCTAGCATCGGCAGGGCAGGTAAACCTCGCCACTCATCTCCCGCTCATTTCCAAAACCTCAAGCATCTGGAGTTTTTCGGACCACATTCTCCAATAAAAAAAAAACAGAAACAAGTGTATTTGGGATTTAAAGGGAATACACTGTCTGGGCATCGGCTGCATGAAAACAATCAAGAGCAGGCTTAGCAAGATTGTTATCTGGGTTCTGTAATCAACCAAAGCACAAACAACGGATGTTGAGCACCTGGTTTACGATGTTAGTCTTTGTCCTAATATGCGAGGGAGCAAGGTGGTTATAAAAGTCAAGCTTAGGCATTCAGACAGCCATTTTGTCTCTTGGACACCGAGAAAGAGAGAGAGTGTTTTTTCGTTAGTGTCCATAATATCCATGTTAACAGACCTGTGCACAGGAAATTAGTTTGAGAAAAGAAGCGTGAATTGGGCTGTGACCTTGGGGCTGGGCGAGTGCTCGCCCGCCCGCCTGCCCCGTCACTGTGGTCCTGTCTCGTCAGCGCAGGATTTGACAGCACGCCAACAAGCCCACTGTTCGACATCTGGTTTACATCTCCAGGAGGAGAGCACGAGAACCATCTCTCGATCCACTGCTACGCATAGTTTTCTCACAGTCCGAGTGGACCGCGTAGATTTAGTGTCTGCAGGAAAAGTGTGTGTATTCTGTGGGGGTATTTGCTGTGTATTCTGTGGGGGTATTTGCTGTGTATTCTGTGGGGGTATTTGCTGTGTATTCTGTGGGGGTATTTGCTGTGTATTCTTATCAGCCATGCTCTAACATAAGAGTGGGCTTATACAGCATGTAATTATACTGTCACTTAAATTCATTTGAACTAAAACTAAAAAGTCCTCAACCGTGTTGCTTCACACGACCTCGTAACCTCATCGCATCCAAAGGATGCAACAAGCAGGATGAAGTATTTTAAAGTATTGTGCTATTATGACCCGGACATCCTAGAAAGCAGACTAGGGTCAAGATCACAAAGGAATTTGATTTTTCCAAACTATAATTTTTTACTTTTAGGAATTCAACTCACAATCAATAATGTGACCTCAAATACATGACTATTGTTGTGCATTTCAAAAGCCCCAGGTTCCACCATAAGCAAGAGTCATTAGAGCGCAGATCGCTTTTATCTTAACCAG
>CM042414.1:7912013-8002013 GCA_023634145.1 Thymallus thymallus
GAACACACTAAGACAAGACATGCATTGCAAAGACACACACACACACACAGACACACACACGATGCGAGAGGAACCAGTTCAGCAAACCCCTAGTCTTTCTAATTTTTCTTTTACCAGCCATACGGTAGTTTATTTTCCACTTCTTTCACCATCTGTAGCAACTTTCCCCTACAGACGGCCACAGCTGTTCTGTTTCATGTCTGCAGTCCCTTTAATATGCCGTCCCAAATGGGTTCACCGCACAATAGTGTCTCGTCAGTGGATCACATGGTCTCAGTCTCTTGCCTTGGCACTGAACGAGTTCAGACCTCTTCAAGATAATGGCGTAGGGGAGTTGCAGCGATGGGACAAGACTAACTACCAATTGGATATCACGAAACTGGGGAGGTAAAAGGGGTAAACAAAAAAAATATATATATAAAAAAAAAAAATAAAGATAATGGACAGCGTTCTAGGAATGCATTTGTAATGCGGGAAATCGGTTTCCCGCTTCATCCTCCGGTGTCCACTCTGGCAGTTTTCTGACTGAACCTCAATGCTCAAACAATGTTGCATGTAGCTAGCCTTCTGGCCATGTAGCTAGCCTTGTGGCCATGTAGCTAGCCTTGTGGCCATGTAGCTAGCCTTGTGGATATGTAGCTAGCCTTGTGGCCATGTAGCTAGCCTTGTGGATATGTAGCTAGCCTTGTGGCCATGTAGCTAGCCTTGTGGCCATGTAGCTAGCCTTGTGGCCTTGTAGCTAGACTTGTGGCCATGTAGCTAGCCTTGTGGCCATGTAGCTAGCCTTGTGGCCATGTAGTTAGCCTTGTGGCTATGCTATGCTCCCTCTGAGACCGAGTCAAAAGAAGAATAACACACCTGTTTGGACTGATGAATATTCAGCAGAGCTCTCCAACCCTGTTCCTGGAGAGAGACCCTCCTGGAGGTTTACACCAGGGCTCTCCAACCCTGTTCGTGGAGATAGACCCTCCTGGAGGTTTACATCAGGGCTCTCCAACCCTGTTCGTGGAGATAGACCCTCCTGGAGGTTTACACCAGGCCTCTCCAACCCTGTTCGTGGAGATAGACCCTCCTGGAGGTTTACACCAGGCCTCTCCAACCCTGTTCCTGGAGAGAGGCCCTCCTGGAGGTTTACACCAGGCCTCTCCAACCCTGTTCGTGGAGAGAGACCCTCCTGGAGGTTTACACCAGGCCTCTCCAACCCTGTTCGTGGAGAGAGACCCTCCTGGAGGTTTACACCAGGCCTCTCCAACCCTGTTCGTGGAGAGAGACCCTCCTGGAGGTTTACACCAGGCCTCTCCAACCCTGTTCGTGGAGAGAGACCCTCCTGGAGGTTTACACCAGGCCTCTCCAACCCTGTTCCTGGAGATAGACCCTCCTGGAGGTTTACACCAGGCCTCTCCAACCCTGTTCCTGGAGATAGACCCTCCTGGAGGTTTACACCAGGCCTATCCAACCCTGTTCGTGGAGAGAGACCCTCCTGGAGGTTTACACCAGGCCTCTCCAACCCTGTTCGTGGAGAGAGACCCTCCTGGAGGTTTACACCAGGCCTCTCCAACCCTGTTCGTGGAGAGAGACCCTCCTGGAGGTTTACACCAGGCCTCTCCAACCCTGTTCCTGGAGATATACCCTCCTGGAGGTTTACACCAGGCCTCTCCAACCCTGTTCCTGGAGATAGACCCTCCTGGAGGTTTACACCAGGCCTCTCCAACCCTGTTCGTGGAGAGAGACCCTCCTGGAGGTTTACACCAGGCCTCTCCAACCCTGTTCGTGGAGAGAGACCCTCCTGGAGGTTTACACCAGGCCTCTCCAACCCTGTTCCTGGAGATAGACCCTCCTGGAGGTTTACACCAGGCCTCTCCAACCCTGTTCCTGGAGATAGACCCTCCTGGAGGTTTACACCAGGCCTCTCCAACCCTGTTCCTGGAGAGCTACCGTCTTGTAGGTTTTCACTCCAACCCTAATCTAGTGCACCTGATTCTAATAATTAGCTGGTTGATAAACTGAATCAGGTTAGTTACAACTGAGGTCGAAACCAAAACTGCCAGGAGGGTCACTCTCCACAAACAGGTTTGGAGAACCTTGGTGTAAACCTCCAGGAGGGTTCCTCTCCAGGAACAGGGTTAGAGAGGCCTGGTGTAAACCTCTAGGAGGGTTTCTCTCCAGGAACAGGGTTGAGTGAAAACCTCCCGGAGGGTAACTCTCCAGGAACAGGGTTAGATTGGCCTGGTGTAAACCTCCAGGAGGGTAAAATCTCCAAGTAAAGCCTCCCCGGCCAAACCTTCCCCTAACCTGGACGACGCTGGGCCAATTGTGCGCCACCCTATGGGACTCCCGGTCATGGCCGGTAATGACACTGCGATGCAGTGCCTTAGACCGCTGCGCTACTCGGGAGGTCATAAAGAACCAGTTCTATTCCATAAATGTTTTCTTATCAAGTGTAAGAGAAACAAATTTTAGACGTCAGACCGTCGTTCCGTTTGCACTGGGCCGGCTGGAAAGCGGCAGCTGAAGTGAGAGGCACTGGGTGGCGGGAGATGCGCCTCTCTCCGTTGCTAAGATACCCCATAAAGACGGTTACACTATTTTCCTACTGACTGGCACAAATCACCGGCTGCAGCACATTCCTGTAGCTCCCTCGACAAAGACGGGAGAGGAGCTGACATTTAAACCCAGTGAATCCTGAGATTCTGGGCCTGACCCTTTTGTCTCTTCCCTCCCTTTCCTACCCTCTCCCTCGCTGCCACATTCATTGGTGTGTGTGTGTGTGTGTGTATCTGTATCTGTGTAGGTTTTAAAAGTACTTCAGTTTGCGCCACCGACACGCCGTCATCTGGCATGGCAAATCAATGCTCTGAACAACAAGTGGAATATTCCAAGACAGGCGGCGAGATGAATGGCTTGTTCCTACCTCTCTGCGTGCGCTTTGACCCATGTACAGCTAGCTAGTGCTCGCTTGGCAAAAAAAAAAAAAAGGTCCTGGCGGTAATTAGATGATTAGCACAGTTTCCCCCCGCTCGGGCCCGAACAGCATATGAGCTGTCTGCCCACCATTCAAATTAAGTCCTCATCAAGTCCTAATACAATCACAGTGCATACAATAAAGACTGAGCAATGACTAGCGCCGAGGCTAGCGGGGAGCTAAAGACAATGGGACTCTTGTTGAATGGCATGTGCGTACAAAGAGGCCATTCTCAGAAGTTAGTCAAAGCTGCTGTTCTGAATCGGGAAGAGACGTCTGTGTCCTGAATTGCTGAATGGTCTTAGCCGTTAGGAAGAGCTATGGTTAGACATATGCAGTTCCTAGGCTTTAATTCCTTTGGAACCAAACAGGCCCCAAAAAACAGACAAAGAACAGCAAATATCCAACATGGAGGAGAGGAGAAAATATCACTCCTGCAGATTTGAGGCCCGCAGATTCCTGTCAGCCTAGGTCTAATAGATAACCACCATATCTCATGAACAAAGAAGAAAGAGAACAGTGAGCTTCAGAAAGCTTGGCACATGCCTCTGTCTCCCCCTCTCTGCTGCTGGGAATGTCTTGGGGTGACTGGGGCATTAATGCAGAATTAATTAGCCCAACTTCCCCATTGCCAATCCCCCCATCCGTCCATCCATCCGTCTGCTCCATTGAGACAGCAGCTAGCCCCCCACCACATCCCCTCTCTATACACATGCCAGACCATCGCTCACTATGCTACACTAATGCTAATGCTACGTAGCCTAGCCTCTGCTGTTCAAAGCTGGCATTGTCATTCTAAAAAAAATGTTCAGTTCAAATACGAGATTCAGAAATTAGCTAATCTCTTTTATGTTTTGCATACTGTAAGGTATTAGGATTTAAAATGTTGTGGTATTGCCCATGCTGAAATGCGCTGGCTTGTTTAGAGAAAGAATTCGTTTTTTGTGTGTCAAATGAACAACAAAGAAATTGACAAAGACGAAGGGATAGAAGGTCCTCAAAGCAGTCAAGATGACAAACGGGCCAGCGCATTTGTTCATGCCAGACAATATGTTCCAAAACTGTACATTTGTAAGGATTTTGGGGAGAGCTCAGCGTTGATGCATTTTAAACAGATTACCTGAATTTGCAGTCCAAATTAGGTTCATGAAATATTTACCCACGTAGAGGGAACGCTGTTTCCCCATCTGAGAACCTTATCTGCTTTGTTTAATCCGAAAAACACCAGTGAACATTTTTTTTCAAAAGAAGGTCATATCCAGTGATATTAAAAAGGCAGTGTATTGTATCAGATTATCTAATCCCAGCTGGGCTAGTCCTTTGACACTGGGGGCTGTGCCAGTTGTGGGATTTCTCTAGTAGGTAACCTACATAGCAGCCAAACAAACGTGCTATTACTCGCTGATATCAAACACTATGACAATGAAGCATTTTTATGAATGGGCCCCAACCTCAATTACAATGAATGGTACAGTTCGTGCATGTGTGTGGGTATTTGTGTCTCTGCACTGCTGTACTTATGAAAGAGAGTGTGGTGACACAGTCATTGTTATAATCATAGCTATGGCAGTTGGGTGGTTAGTGGGCTTTAGGTGTGGGGGGGGGGGGGGGGGTTTGGGACGACAGGATCGAGTGGATGGGTGATGGTGGGGGGGGCGGTCACAAGCCACAATGTGTACTGCAGTAACCACAACAAAGGTTGTGGTTTATCCCACAATCGCCTTAAATAGCTCCAAATTATTGTTATTCCTCAGCCTGTGGAAGGGGAAGGAAATATAAAACGGCTGTAACATTAGAAGAGCCAAAATATAAAACGGCTGTAACATTAGAAGAGCCAAAAGTCAGCCGGTAGATATTGCCCGATTTTGTTACTCTCAGCAAACGCCCCCCCAGGCAACACAGCAAACCACCATCTTTGTTTGTGTGCACCGTTACAAAGGAACGACTGGAGTATGTTCCCTTTCTCTGACCCTTGTTTTACAGCAGTGGCTGATGATCTAAACTGACAGCAAACTAGACTGGTGTGTGCTCTGTGTCTAAGGCCAAGTCGTTTCAAAACCCTTCTTTGCCCAACCTGCGAATCTCTTTGGACGTAATCGCTTGCAGTTTCCAGGGCAGTAAAACAAATGTATTGACTCTTTACTTTTTATCAGAACCTAAAAGTTACAGTGCCTTGAGGATGCATCGTCAAAGCTAACTAGTTTAGAGAGATACAGCGCAAATCTGTTTAGGAGCTCAGACGGAAATAGGTCAGACGTCTTTACAGACATTCAACACACGGAAACTGTTTGTTCATCTCTGCCGCCGGGGTCATACAAGTAAATGCGGCAATAAAAAACATCTAACAGCGGCCCTGGAAATGTTCACATAGGTCCAGTCAGTGGCATATCTCATCCAGCCAGTGATATCCTTCAATTGTATTGCGCAGAACAAAAACAGGGGTAAGGGTGAGATGGAAATGTAGTTCAATCAACAGAGAGAAGGGTGAGACGGAAATGTAGTTCAATCAACAGAGAGAATGGTGAGATGGAAACGTAGTTCAATCAACAGAGAGAAGGGTGAGATGGAAATGTAGTTCAATCAACAGAGAGAAGGGTGAGACGGAAATGTAGTTCAATCAACAGAGAGAAGGGTGAGATGGAAATGTAGTTCAATCAACAGAGAGAAGGGTGAGACGGAAATGTAGTTCAATCAACAGAGAGAAGGGTGAGATGGAAATGTAGTTCAATCAACAGAGAGAAGGGTGAGATGGAAATGTAGTTCAATCAACAGAGAGAAGGGTGAGATGGAAATGTAGTTCAATCAACAGAGAGAAGGGTGAGATGGAAATGTAGTTCAATCAACAGAGAGAAGGGTGAGACGGAAATGTAGTTCAATCAACAGAGAGAAGGGTGAGACGGAAATGTAGTTCAATCACAGAGAGAAGGGTGAGACAGAAATGTAGTTCAATCAACAGAGAGAAGGGTGAGACGGAAATGTAGTTCAATCAACAGAGAGAAGGGTGAGACGGAAATGTAGTTCAATCAACAGAGAGAAGGGTGAGATGGAAATGTAGTTCAATCAACAGAGAGAATGGTGAGACGGAAATGTAGTTCAATCAACAGAGAGAAGGGTGAGATGGAAATGTAGTTCAATCAACAGAGAGAATGGTGAGACGGAAATGTAGTTCAATCAACAGAGAGAAGGGTGAGATGGAAATGTAGTTCAATCAACAAGGCCAAGTTTCTGTTATTTTCTATTAGACCATCATCCCTCCTAGCTAGCGATCTATGGGCTGCTTTCTTTACTGCCACATTGCTAGCGATCTTACTGCCATCATTTAACCATGTGCTATAGCACATCAACCTCCTTTATCTATCTATCTATCCATCTATCTTTACCCTCCATTTTGTGATTGGTTTCACTTCCGCTGGTGCTGCACGTAGGCGACTCGTGTCTCTCAAACAAGCCAGCCCTTTTATTTTTTGGTGGGCTCCCTGCACTGTTTCTTGTTCTGCTGTGTGTTGAGATGCAAGACAGATTTCCCGAAAGGGACACACAATAAATAATTATTAAGCACCCATTATCTTTAGTCGGCAATCAAGGTGTGCATCAAAGGACCAGAGTCTTATCAAGAGTAACTATCCCATTTGAATTATTAGACAGTTGTCCACCAGATAGGTTTTGCAATACCCTCCAGTCTAAATGCTCTTGTCCAGAAGTGACATGAAGTCATGGTTAGCAGACTTAATAGAGCATTCAGACTGACCACATAACATTAAGTGGGAGCAAGGTCAGCTAGCCATGGGACCACTAGTCTCACTCAACACAGTATTCTTTCATCCGGTTTTGTGCCAACAATACCTATCTGGGTGCAATAAAAAAATATATATAAAATCAGAACATTTTAGCAATATAATTTGTATGATTTCATTAAACTTCCACTGCAATGGTTAATCACCCAACAACTTTCAACTTTACAGACTAGTCATATGCCATCAATGGCTACTATAGCATCCTATACGGCTTGTAGAATTTTAGCAGATTTTTTAGCGTTCATTAAATATATTTCTTGAAGCGGTTGCTTCGGTCAATGCCGAAACTGTTGTTTTTTCTCATTTTAACCAACTGCTCCTGCTGCCCCAAACTAAGTGAAAGTTGGCTGCTTTAACAAGAGGTCACGGAGGCTTCCAAAGCCTTTCCCATATGTTGAGTGCTCCTGTGATAGCGACACCCGTTGCCGGCCCGAGAGCGAGGCTGTAAATTAGCCCTGGCCACGCTGCCTGCTCTGGAGTAAAAGGGGGGGCCCGCCCTGACACCGCATTGTTCCTAAAGATGACACACGATGCGAGCTTGTGACGGTTGAACAACGCACGGAAAAAACCCTGGTTAAAGACTGATATCCCGGCCCATGCCCCCTACACACACTCGCCCCTAAGTAGGGTTAGGCATGTGGCATTACATCACAAAACTCTCCCAAGAACAGATTGCGAAATAATTCACCAAGAGTAAGACTAAAGATAAAGATAATAAAGTATACACACACTTTGCAAGAATTTGCACAATAGTTGTTTTGGAGAATTTAGATACACTGATAATAAAAGTGCTCTACTAAGTTTGCTGTTAAATGGGTTGGTGGCAGGATAGTGTTGGCACGGGGGGATACAAGTCCCCTTCTACCCCTGGCAGCAGTAGGGGATACATTTAATTACTGACTTCAGCTGAAAAACCCCACCTTCGGCATCGGTGCATGAGGTCAGCCTGTCTTCAGATGGCTTTTAATCAACCGAGCTCTAGAAATGCCCCACTGCTTTAAATAAGACACAGGAAGAAACCTGATCCTGTGGGACAAGGCGACAAGGCGACGAGAGAGAGAGGAGAGAGGAGAGAGAGAGAGAGAGAGAGAGAGAGAGAGAGAGAGAGAGAGAGAGAGAGAGAGAGAGAGAGAGAGAGAGAGAGAGAGAGAGAGAGAGAGAGAGAGAGAGAGCACACACTGCAGTCTTAATTCTACTAAAGGCATACATCCATGCTCTATGGGCTACTAAAGGCATACCTCCATGCTCTGTGGGAACCATCTCTTTCTTATCCCTATTGTTCTCTCTCTGACACCTGATTCACAATCAAGGTCGAAAAAACCTCTAACTTCAACTATCAGAATGCTGGCGAGAGCAAAGCGCCCATGAATAGGCTTCCAAAATATCCAAATTGGCAGCATAGGTTTACATTTTAGCCACAATGAGCCTCTGCAAATTGTATACTGAACAAATATATAAACGCAACATGTAAAGTGTTAGTACCAAGTTTCATGAGCTGAAATAAAAGATCCGTGAAATTTTCCTGATGCACAAAAAGCATATTTCTCTCAAATTGTGTGCACAAATTTGTTTATATCCCTGTTAGTGAGCATTTCTCTTTTGCCAAGATAATCCATCCACTTGACAGGTAGGGTATATCAAGAAGCTGATTAAACAGCATGATCATTATACAGGTGCACTTTGTGCTGGGGACAACAAAAGGCTACTGTTGTCACATAACACAATGCCACAGATGTCTTAAGGGATCTTGCAATTGGCATGCTGACTGCAGGAATGTCCACAAGAGCTGTTACCAAAAAAATGTAATGTTAATTTCTCTACCATAAGCCGCCTTCAATGTCAGTTTAGAGAATTTGGCAGTACGTCCAACCGGCCTCACAACCTACAGACCACGTGTAACCACGCCAGCCCAGGACCTCCACATCCGGCTTCGTCACCTGCGGGACCGTCTGAGACCAGCCACTCAGACAGCTGATGAAACTGAGGAGTATTTCTGTCTGTAATAAATCCCTTTTGTGGGGAAAAACTACTTCTGATTGACTGGGCCTTGCTCACCAGTGGGTGGGCCAGTCTCCCAAGAGGGCTGCACTCCCGCCCAGTCATGTGAAATCCATAGATTAGGGCCTAATGAATTTATATCAAATTGACTGATTTCCTTTATATGAACTGTAACTCAGTAAAATCGTTGAAATTGTTGCATGTTGCGTTTATATTTTTGTTCAGTATATTTGAGACAAATTGTATCGGTTCCTAAAAATGTAAGCGCAAAAAGAAACTTTGTAAATTAGTGTCAATGTTTGACTTGTCTATACCAACGAGCAATTGAAATGAGTGTTTTATGTGTTTAGCATATTGCTAAGTAGGGATTTATTTGTGACCCACTATAACGTAATTGACTAAGCTGTTCATGATGAAGCCCATTATGCAGTATTTGGGCAAAAATTCTCCAAAAGGCTTACACTTTTGTGCTTGGCCCAAGTTAAAATGAGCTCCCATTTTAGCCCGACTAAAACCTAGTACGGCACAGCTCCCACAAGGCTACCCCAATCCTATAAGCCTATTCCAATCATTAAAAGCTCCATTCAGATATTTGGCCAAAATCACTACATAACCTCCTTCAACATTTTAAACTTTAATTTGCTGACTGTCGATGCAAAAATCTGCAAAAACACAAATGTTATTTTATTTATTTTTTAACATTGACAGTATGATGCTATAGGAATGTAAAAGCAGGTACATATTACACCTTGTTGCTGTCAGTGGAGGAAGCTGGTGTTTGTGTTGCTGTCAGCGGAGGAAGCTGGTGTTTGTGTTGCTGTCAGTGGAGGAAGCTGGTGTTTGTGTTGCTGTCAGTGGAGGAAGCTGGTGTTTGTGTTGCTGTCAGTGGAGGAAGCTGGTGTTTGTGTTGCTGTCAGTGGAGGAACGAGCCCCTGCTGCCTCTTGCCAATTAAACATTTCTCCATCAGTTATTTGCACTGTACTTCACTCTCAGGGAGAGTTTTCATGGCACGAGCACAACTAATATCAAATGGTGAAAATATCGATTTTTCACAGACATTTAGAAAATAGAAAACAATTCTAGATAAGGATTTAGCTCATGGGGAAAAAATGAAACCATGTCTTATTCATTTGTTAATTATTATGTATTTTCCACTTTTTAAAAGCCTTTGAATAGAAAGCCTTTGAATACCTTCATTATTAACAAGAGATAAATGAAATATAAGGCCTAAATTTGATAGCATGTTGAGGTTTTTATGTGTACCAAATAGTTCATTTGCTTGTGCTGAGCAATCGTGATGGAGCGAGTGTTTTTTGAGTCAACTGACTCTGTCGTCACACAGTACCAACTTCTGGTCGTAAACAGCAAAAAGACAGGTCAGGTGTCCTGCTTTTCCTAGACTACTGCTCTGTTGACCACTGAAGAAATGATGGATATCTGCTACAGATAACATTTGGGTTTGCATCCTGAGAGGGGAAGGTGCTGTGCAGTGTTGTTGGGAAGGCAAGGTGAATCAACGTCCTTCAATACAAGCACATTTCTTTGTTTTGGTTGGGTGCTTACTTAATGAGTGGCCTGTGATTGTTCCTTAAAATTGTGAAGCCAAATATGTACATTACATTGGCCTGCGCTCTCTGGTAAGGTTCATTTGAACCGTTAAACACATCCAAGTGTTTTTATTTTCGATAAACGGTACAACTTTATCACACATTTCATTTCCTATGACCATATGGAGTGAGGCCAACATTTATGCAACTCCAATTTCTAACAAATGTTGACTTGTTTGGAGAGGGACTTACCTGCGTGCACAAAGTAGGCCAAGTAGAGGTCAAGCTCCTTTACAGAAACTCCAATGTGATGGGGCTGCACACACAACCCTGGGTTCGAGCACTGTGGAGACTTTACCAGCCTTTCGCCATCAGTACTTTCGAGGGGAATACCTTTGAATAAAATCACCATGACCAGGTCCAACCTCCAGACTTTGTCTGCCTGGCGCAGGCAGTCGATCCTCCTCATCTTTCCCTTCTGGTCGGGGTTGGACAGCACGCAGCACGGGGGCTTCTTCCCAGTGACAGTGAGCACAAAATCCTCCCGGAACTCTGGCCGGATGTCCTTGCGGAGCTTGGCCAAGAGGCGTGATGCCCACTTCTGCTTGACCTCAGGCTTCTCGCTGAGCAGCTCGTCCTTGACCGCGCGCTCCTCTTCCTTAGACATGCGCTTCTCATGCTTCTTGAAGTACTTTCTCTTGCGTGCCTGCAGGTTGAACCATGTGTAGGCAAACGCTCGCACATGGGGCAGCAGAGCTTCGATGAAAGGATGGAATTCATCCTGTGAAAGAGAGGACCACAGGAGAAAACACTTATTAATGATTTGGTGGTAACATACATTCATAGGACCACAGGAGAAAACACTATTAATGATTTGATGGTAACATACATTCATAGGACCACAGGAGAAAACCCTTATTAATGATTTGATGGTAACATACATTCATAGGACCACAGGAGAAAACACTTATTAATGATTTGGTGGTAACATACATTCATAGGACCACAGGAGAAAACACTTATTAATGATTTGGTGGTAACATACATTCATAGGACCACAGGAGAAAACACTTATTAATGATTTGGTGGTAACATACATTCATATGACCACAGGAGAAAACACTTATTAATGATTTGGTGGTAACATACATTCATAGGACCACAGGAGAAAACAATTATTAATGATTTGGTGGTAACATACATTCATAGGACCACAGGAGAAAACCCTTATTAATGATTTGATGGTAACATACATTCATAGGACCACAGGAGAAAACACTTATTAATGATTTGGTGGTAACATACATTCATAGGACCACAGGAGAAAACACTTATTAATGATTTGGTGGTAACATACATTCATAGGACCACAGGAGAAAACACTTATTAATGATTTGATGGTAACATACATTCATACTGAAATACTCAACAATGAATGAAGAGTATTCGCAGAACAGTCACTACTAATAGAATATCATTCCAGACATTACTTTACTACTGCTACTACTTTACTACTGCTACTACTTTACTACTGCTACTACTTTACTACTGCTACTACTTTACTACTGCTCTTTCCAGACATTACTTTTTAGAAAACAAACATTTTCCATTTCAGAATAATATGCAATGACTGCCACGTTTGTATTTATGAGTATTTATGTCATTAAGGAGAGCGGGCTAACGGAGGAGTTTCTCTGGGCCGTACGGACAAAGAGGGAGCAGTGTGAAATAGAGGATGTCTAGGCCATGTCTTGGCTCTCTGGCAAGAATGTGGGTCTGTAAGGGTCTGCCAGAGAGGACAGAGAAAAAGCACAACCGAGTAGGAAAGCTGAAAGTCTATTTTTAACTGTTTGCCATGCAAAAATATATGCGTGCGCACATACACGCAAACACAAAGAGATGTACAGGCACAAACGTTTTGCTCAGAACACTGTTCCAAGACTGGTACATTCTGTGGGTTTTTAGCAGGGAGAGCTGCCCGCACACCTATTAGAGCAAGAATGTGGATAGATGGCATGTTGTGGATCAGTCTGTTACACCTGCTACTAGCACAGTCACACACTGGACAATATGCTCTCTCTCTCGAAATCTGGCCTCACAACCTAAAACAGGCCATGGAAACGTTACAGCACGACACTACGCCAGAACGAAACAGCACAACGCAAACAGACAACAACCTCTGAATTACTCTCTCATATTTAAACTAGTCTCGTGTCTGCAAACTCACACTAGAATATTTTAGAGGAACAAAGAAATTGTAAAAATAGATGAATGACCACTACCATTAAATCTACTGAACCGCCGATCATAGACGACACAATGTTAGTCTGGTCCCACTTTACTGCATTTTAAATAATTACAGAATATAAAAAAATAAACACAGCTGAGCTACCAAAGAGATGAAAGGTGCCTAAATTCCTTTGTAAAAATCATTAATATGTACTAAAAGCGAAAATATACAATATATATATATATATAGTTTTTTTTATTTAACCTTTATTTAACTAAGCAAGTCAGTTAAGAACAAATTCTTATTTAAAATGACGGCCTACCTACAGGGTCAGTCCCTGGAGCAAATTAGGGTTAAGTGCCTTGCTCAAGGACACATGGACAGGTTTTCTCACCTTGTCGGCTCGGGCATTCGAACCAGCAACCTTTCGGTTACTGGCCCAACGCTCTAACCGCTAGGCTAGCTGCCGCCCAAACACCTCCAGACATACGGATACACTGTTTTAACTCAAACGTATGTGTGCCAATTCCAAATACCCAGTTTACATTTTGTACCACCATGCCACACAAGATCATGCTATAAGCAACACAGCAGATACGCTTCTCTTCTAGGTGTGTGTTTACATGCATATGTAGTAAAGTAGTAGAAGTAGTGGCAAATGTACTCAACTACAAATGTAGGATCTTAATTTGAGCCAGTGCAAAATGTGCTCAACTACAATTGTAGGATCTTAATTTGAACCAGTGCAAAATGTACTCAACTACAAATGTAGGATCTTAATTTGAGCCAGTGCAAAATGTGCTCAACTACAAATGTAGGATCTTAATTTGAACCAGTGCAAAATGTGCTTAACTACAGAAGTAGGATCTTAATTTGAACCAGTGCAAAATGTGATCAACTACAAATGTAGGATCTTAATTTGAGCCAGTTTGAAATGTGCTCAACTACAGATGCAGGATCTTAATTTGAGCCACTGAAAAATGTGCTCAACTACAGAAGTAGGATCTTAATTTGAGCCAGTGCAAAATGTGATCAACTACAAATGTAGGATCTTAATTTGAACCAGTGCAAAATGTGATCAACTACAAATGTAGGATATTAATTTGAGCCAGTGCAAAATGTGCCCAACTAAAGATGTAGGATCTTAATTTGAGCCAGTGCAAAATGTACTTAACTTTTCATAGATCAAAGAACTTTGTCCTCATCTTGATCCGTGGAAATATTGTGCCTCTGACTGGGATGGCATGACACCATCCTTTTCATCGAATTTCAAAAGGACTGGTATCGTTTTAAAAACCAGTGAATGGTGTCTCCAATTGAAGTAACTTCAGCCAATATGAAATATAACTTCTTCATGGCTAATAGGTGTATTGTTATTTGTGGTTTCTGTATATAAATATGCAGTTCCCCTGTTTCTGGGCCATTTGAACAATACCTGCATAGTCTACATTTGCCTTAATAAAACACACACGCACAGGTGCCTCAACCATGTTATGTTTAGGCCTCATTTCAATATACATCATCTGCTGCATGACCACTAACAAAACCTAGAATGGTGTATATTTACTGATAAAAGCGTCAGTAGAAATGTTAAGTTAAACTTCCAGCTGTGAAGTTTGTTTTCTTCAACAGCTCATGAATAACTGTAATTTAGAATAGCAATGATGGTAATCCCCTCCTACTGACACCCACGCCACAACACAGAGGTACTTATGAGAGTGCGTCGACAAGCTTACTTTCTCCTCTCCACGCCCACAACAGTAAACAGACTCAAACAGAGCAGACGCCTAACCATTGCTAATCAAATTGGAGCAATTGCACAAAGGCAAATCTTCCTGCTTTTACTAAAGTTGCTGCGGACTCAAACACCCTCATGTAGGCCGTAAGGAGCATGTTTTTTCAAACCCATGCAATGTGCACAACTGTTTCTATCCCTGCATCTCCTTCACGTCTAGACACAAACGGTAGCATGTGCCGCAAAGACAAATTCTGTCAATTATCAATAGTTTTTCTACGAATTCATAAAGAATGTCAATGTTCAATTCTAGTGAACCAAAAATATGTAAGCGCTTTAGGCCTGCCTGTCTTGTGTATGATTCGACTCACAAAAATACTTGGCAGATATACCAAATATATTTGAATCAATCGAAAGACCAAATAAGATGCTAATACACACAGCATCTTTGCAATATATCATTCAACTGTCAATACTTAATTTGCCAATTAGTACAGATTATGTTTTATACAGCTGAAATTAATTGTAGTAAATGTGAATTTACCTAGTCATGTTTTAAGAAATAAAAAACATTTCTCCAAAATGTCCATTCTCACGTTAGTGTCCATCAACTAATATCAGGTTTCAGTTTTCTCCTTTGGGCCAATTTCAGTTAGGCCTTAAAGTATATGCACTGTACATTCTTATAAAATATTAATAGATAAATATTCAGGACTTAAGTAATGCTGGGCACTGGAGATAAAGGTTCACTAATGGTTTTGAAATGGTCTTCCATTGTAAAGGTTGGCAAGTCCAGGACTAGAACCCATAATTTCTATTAAGTCAGGTACTTGTCATTTCCATCAATTTGCACCAATAATGTGGTCAAAATGTTTGAAAAAAGAAGGCTATATCCCAAAATAATAATTAAAAGTACATGTATGAAAACATGAAATGTTATCAAAACTTTAAATTAATTTCATAGTTAAATACAACTGACTTGAGACAAGGCAAATAGATAGGCCTATTGGTGGTCAATATTAAATCAATTTCAAAAACGTCAACACTTGCATCAATTATACTGTGGCCCTTATGCAACTATAGGCCAATAAAAGTATTCCACACACAAAAAAAAAATCCATCCGAACTTTAACAAGTACAATTCAGTTTCTGCCCTCCAATAATGAGACAAAAAGAAAACAATATATGTTGTTATAACATTGTAATATGTGAACAATTATAGCTACAGGTAATAAGTGCGTTTTTACTGTGTTAATTAAAATGTGTATATATGTCCTCTGTTCTGTCACCTCACCAAACCCGTAACACAATGTATGGAATATAGATCGACCTTTTCTACGCCTTCCTGACACACAGATGCAACTTTCCTCCTGGAAATCTTCCATTTAGCCCAGACTACTCGTATGGAGAATATATTCTAATCTTAAACAAACCCATAACTGCATTATGATACATATGCTAAAATAATATTTTGATATTTTAAGAAAGACATTAACGACATTATGGATATGCAACTGATCATTTAGCAAGCTATTCCACTAGCGTTCCCACCTTGACTAACGTTTGGTCTACAAACCACCATATTTCGGGTAATTAAACAATAATCATTCAAGTCCAAGAAAAAAACACTATCTTAGAGCACAGAAAGTTGTTGAATAATTCTTCAATATAATCGAAGTTCTTGAGCAAGTGCGTGCGACATGTCACTCATAGTGTGCAAATTAAACAAATACTATCCATAAAAAATAGTATTTAGTAACCTATTAGCCTATTTGAAATGTGCAATGTCCCAACTTGTGTTTTCCCCATGCACATGGCTCACGGCAAAGTTCAATGCGAGAGAGTGGTAAAGTTTAATGCCAGAGAGTGGCGGGGACTCGATACAGTGGAACAGTTCTAAAGAAATGAAGCAACATTTTAAACTCATAAAAGTTACTGCTGGCAAGAACAACCTAAAATCGAAAGCTTACGACACTGATTCTAATTTTGAATATTGTTGGATGCAATATTATACAATTTAGACGCAGCAAATTGGGTCTAATATCGCGTTCAAAGCAGTAATTGATACAAAGTGACAACTGCATGGATGTTAAACACCCAATGTGCAGGGACCTGGAAGCCGGCGAGGGACGCTTTGGAAAATGATGTACCCCCATGTTAAAACATTGCGTGCATTCATTCATATCAAATATGTGGAAAGACGCGCCGATAAAAACCACCTTCATTTTTGGATTAAAACTCTGGATACAAAAAGTAGTCGAAGTTAAAGCGCGCTTGACACCGAGATATAGACTATGCATAATGTTAACTCAAATAGACATGCATATACCTGTGTGCATATATGTAGGATGTAGGCGCCATCCGCCATGTGGTAGTTAGTTCAGATGGCTCTGACAAACCAGGAATGCTAAACCTACTGCACACTAAGTTATATACCTTGAGCAATGTTAGTCCATATCGCCCTGTCACTGAGGAAGAAAGCAATAAAAATGGTTAAAGACAGATGAAAGGCTCACTTACCTGTGTCAGGCATAGAGGAGAATACATATCTGTTGTATCTAATCTTGGATTTGGAGGGTGTATGTATGTATGTATGTATGTATGTATGTATGTATGTATGTATGTATGTATGTATGTATGTATGTATGTATGTATGTATGTATGTATGTATGTATCTATGTATCTATGTATCTATGTATCTATGTATCTATGTATGTGTGTGTGGTGTCTTTGGGTTGCTGTAACGGGTCTGCGTGTTTATGTGTGTGGGTGAGTGTATGTGTATGGGTGTGTGTCTGTGTGTGCTCGTGTATGCGTGGTGGCTGTGTCCGTGTGTGTGAAAATAAAAAAAAGGAGAGACAGAGAGAAGGGAGAGAGAAAAATAAAGCCTGCTTCTTGCTTTCACATTTCCAACTCTGCGAACTGCAACGACCGCTTCACCGCTGCACAGAGGTGAACTTTAACCCCGCCTCGAGTTACAACGCTTCCACTCTCCGCACTCATCTACGGTACAGTGCAGTAAAAGCCGTAGAGCAGTCCCTTTGTTGGAGAACTCATAACTTTCACCAGAGGCATATTAAACAATAAAAGACAAGTCCCAAAGCGGCTGTAGCGGAGGTTAAAAAGCACAGGAAATAGGAAAACTTAGGGAATCTTCGGACGGTGCAAATCTTGATATCTCGTATTAATACCGTTACAAAAAATATCTGATTGTCAGACGTTCGTTCTTCGGGACTCGGTAAAAGATGTATCATTCACTCCACTGAAAGCATGCGAAAACCGAAAGCATTGAAGGCATGTGGTGCGGCTTGCTTCAGCGTGGAGCGAACTCTGACATGAGTCTGTCGGATTTACGAACGAGAAGGGTGCGGTAGATAATGAAGGTAGTAATGCCTCTGAACACGCAACCAATTGCTTGTTGCTGAAACCCGACAGATGGTTTCCGTTTAGAAAATAATCTTAAACAGGAGACGATAAAGTGGATCCGTTTTGCCTCTGTCCTGTATATGTCGGAGAGGATTGTGTTCTTTGAATTAAACACGAGGATTCAGTAACCGATCTACATTTATATAAGGTTGAGTCGAGCACGTTGTATATCTTTTAACTGCGGAGAGGAGCCACAACAGCATGCACTGAGTTCCATACAGCTACAGTTCACTTTTGTCCACCGTGTCCGGAGGACAAACTCTTGTGCTCCCCTCTCAGCATAGCTCCCAAAGTATTAACGCTTTTAAGGAAGTAAGCTCCTGAGATCAACTTAAATGCAATGAACATGCGGGACAGTAATATAGCCTATATGCCTACATAGCCTGCAATGAACGTGGGGGATAGTAATATATAGCCTACATAGCCTATTTAAATGTTCAAATTATAAACTGCCTACTTGAACCCCTTAGCACCCGGCATGAAAGGGCTTTTCAAACTGACGCAAACAACGCGAACCTATCAATTTCAATCAGGAAGAGCAGGGATCGCGTAAAACTGTAACTGTTCTTATATGATGTTTAAAGCAAATAATACTGTGTATAGCTGGGAGGAGAGAGCTCGAGGGATCACCGCACACTCGATAGGGGATATACCGCCCCTTTTGAACAAATGCTTCAATTTCATATTCCAACAATCAACATTTACAACAAGTTATAGCATAATTATAATTATTTGTTATAATTGACATTAATAGGCTATTCATCTGTAACTAGGCTATTCATCTATTATTCGTATTGGCTGATCGCAACTGACATATTCTACATTACATGCAAATCCATGTATGAACTATCTGCTTGGCCAATTTATGTCCATTTGCAAGACCTTGCAAAACTCATCAATGAAGTGCATTCAACTTTACATAACAAAAAGCAAGCATCTCCCCACACACAATATTTTAATATAAACGAGCGAGGGCCCTATGAGAGATAAGATTAGGCTACCACTCATTTTCCTTACTCACATGCCATTATGTAAGCATGAGCAAGATGTTCTCCTAACCTCAGCGAAGCCACCGATATCATCCAAAACCAAAGAGTCGCGTAACTCCAGCACGCACGCGTTAACGGACACTGCATACTTGAAACTTATTTAATTGAGTTTCAATCATAACCATCTTTAAATAAAAATAATCAATTGTAATGAAATATGAAGAGGACATCAAACAAACAATTGTATACTTGGCAATAGTGAAAACAACGTGCGTAAAGCATCAAAAGACTGACCAACATTGTACAACATTCCATAATGTGTTACTCCTTAAGTACTATATACTACTCAAACGCCAAAGGTTGGCATTGGTAGCCTATTGTGTGCTTCACCTGCCCTTACAGACAAGTAAGGGTTAATATCAATCGAAATAGTGGCAACAAAGTAATACTCGCATTTTAGAGGCCCATTTACAGTGTGTTGTAAACAAAAGTAAGAGTAATATTAATTCGCCTACAGTAAAGGCGTCCAACATTTGGTGTGACGAAGTATTTTGACGGATTTCTTTCCAAATATCAGATTGACCGGAGTTACTGGATCGTGTGAGTGAGTCATGAGTTTTTGTATAGGCTGTTCGAATTTGTTTATGGTGAACAACTTCCGTCCAGAGGATGAAGTAATTTGTGCGCCCTCTAGAAAATCGCTGGTAGAGCGATTACAAATGGAGAGTGTGGTCGCTACTGCGTCTGAACACTCTCCACACACACCTGCACCAAGACAGCGTGACTCAGCAACCAAACGCGTGCCTATGCACAGTCTAAAGGTTAATTAACATACCAGCAAGGCCAAATGTGCACTTGCAACGGTTATGCTATATTGCTATTAAAGCATAATATAATAATGCATGTAACCAAAGGCTGCTTGCTTTTACTGAAAGCACTCACATCAGCCTGAAAGGGACATTACACAACCGTTATACCTCACGTAAGTGTTGATTCACTATATGGACCATAGATCATGTGTTGCTCAACATTGTAAATACAATTTTCCTCAAGTAATTAATGTTAATGAATGCCTTGAAGCAAATACAAGCCACACACCAAGGAAAATAGTCTACGCATATTGTTCACTACCTTATGTGCTTTGACGGACACAATACGTTCAGGAGATGTACTGTATATTAGGCTACTGTATTTTCTCATGTTGCAGCGCATAGAACCTCTTGAGAAGAGCCTAACCTGCTATCGTTATTTGGCCAGCCTTCCGGTATCCATGCCGTCAGTGTGACGCTAGAGATTCGTCCTCTGATTGGACTAAACTCCAGGATTTGAAGCCCAGCATCCATCTTATTGGACAATGCCATGTCACCAGGATTTCTCGGGATGCGTTTATCTGCAGTCGCTCGTTTACTCTGCAGAACTAGTTACCACACAAGGAACCAATGTATCTCACTTTGGTCACAATAATGACCTATCAGACGGAAACGCAGAGAGTGCAGTGCTCCTCTGTTTTGATCTAATGCCAAGTTTATTTGGCAATATCAAGATATACGCATTATCAGCATTTGCATATATCGCTGGCAACACAGACCAGTTTGACACGGACTATTCTTAAATAGTTTTACAAAAACAGAAGACAGACTTCTTTGACTACATTTAACCTGTGTATAGCCCACACACACCACGTTTATGCACATATCCATTACTTCTCAGTGTAAAAAAGATATGATAAGAGGTATATTTGCACGTACCATTGCAATGTATGAAGTGAATATACGTGAGAAACTTTAGACTGTTGCGACGAAGTGCTTAATTTTCAGCCAACTTCTGTTGTAGTCTATATTTAATGAAAAAAGTCTTAGGCTACAACTTGCTTCCGGTGTGAGTATTTTAAACAGAATCAATGAAGTATAATAAAGCGCAAGGGAAAACAGTTGTAATAAATCCCAAAAAGAAACTATATCAGGGAGCCTTTCTTCACTATTTGATATTTGACTGCGGTCCAAACTTGGCAAAGCTGTCTCAACTTGGTTTGTTAGACTTTGTGAATAAGTTGCAATCGATTCCCTTGTTACTTTCCGCAATCGCTCCAATTTGCATAGTAACCACGCGAACCCAGGCGGCAACAGCACGGCACTTCTTTCTTGCCATCTCCTCCCCTCGCGGAGTCACATAGCCTAGTGGCAAATCAGAGTCGGAGTCGAGTGCCAGCCAGACCCCGGTCGGCGTTTTGCTCTTGCACGGAAAACCTATTTTTTTCACCTACATATTGCTGCATACCGCACTCTCTTAACCCTTCCTATACATCTACGGCGTGCTTGCGACAGAGGGAGGAATGCCGCGGCGCCTATATTGCGATCGAAAAAACGTAGTAGTCTTTAAGTATAGGCTACAGCGCATTCTTGCTACTTTAGCACCAGAGCATTGTTGCAATGCTGGACATTAATCAATGTTATACCATCACAGTTAGCATCCAAGGACTCCACTGATGGTGCAAGTTTACGGCTGGTCGACAGAAACGAATACCAAATCTTTGCAGCGGATTTTCTACTGCTTCCCAATGGAGATATTGGAAAAGGTCAACCATAGGTGTGCGGAGGGTCGTTTTGAATTAGAAGGCATGCATCATCATGTCATATGATAGTCGTAGGCCTATTGAATGCTTCTACATTCAATTGATGTGTGCATACAGATTGCGATTGGATTGCTATATCAATATATACGTGTTAATTTAGCCTGTGTGTCTGAATTGTGTGGTAGCAGGCTAGTTGAGAAGCATATCAAAATTATTTAATTGTTGTGGGCTGTATTTATTACTGTGTTGATTTTGCCCTTGCGATTGACTGCAACTATTTTGTGTGAAAGATACCTTTTCTGCAACTGTAGCCGATAGAGCTGATATTATGTATGCAAGTTTGGCTTTACATTTTACAATGGGCATGACACGAAATGTGGTGGTGTTGATTATTTGCTCAAATAGCCAAATAAAAGTAATTTCTCAATGACAATGTGTTTTTGCTTGTTATATGAAGTAGCCTAGCCTATGCGTGCGCACGTTTGCGCTAGAAGAGGTGACAGTCCATGGAACTCCAATGAGTGTCCCTCATTGAGGTCAAAGCCTATTAACATTCTTTTGAGCGATGAGGGGCGGTGGTTCCCACGCATGGTGACGTATACATGTTGAAACGCTTGTGTGACGTGCTGAACATAACCCTATTAAGACGCGGATTTCAATGAGGCAGGCTCGAGCAGCTCATATGTTCAGTTTTCAGACTCGGTAGCCTACTGTTAAAATGTAGTTTATAAATAACTGTTTGATATTTTCACACTTAAAATCACGACTACATCTTCGTGCGCAAATGTTTCAAACCGTCATAAGTCAGCAAATGCAGCTATGTGTTGGGGGAACCACATGCCCATTGACTATAGAATTCAACGGATAAAAAATAATGTAAATACAAACATGAAAAATCAATAAGACACAAGCAGCCCTATAGTCATAGAATGTAGTTTAAACTCCGATATTAAGCATATAATGAAATCCAGACACGTGTTTTATATTTAATGTGATAATTTTTGACATATTTTTGTAATTAAAACACTTTTGTCTGAATGGAAATATCCGGAGTCATCATTTAAGTTTTTTATTCTGTCTCAAATGGTCCATCCTTTGGTGCAGGTTGTGCGCATCCAGCATAATCTTCTAACAGGTTTACATGAAGTGTCAGAACTGCCGCATATCCTTTTAGTGCCGTTATTTGCCACAGAGGAATGCCGTACCTGCCACTGGTTACTGTAGCCTACTTTGCAAAGCCTCTATGAAGTTCACATTCAACAGCCATTCAATACGTCAGGTAGCCTAGTGCTTAAGAGCCTTGAGCCTGTAACCGAAAGGTTGCTGGTTCGAATCACCAAGACGACTATGTGGACAAATCTGTCGATGTGCCAGTGAGCAAGGCACTTAAACGTATTGCTCCTGTAAGTTGCTCTGGATAAAAGCGTCTCCTAAATGACTAAAATGTGAATGGATTTGGGATCAAAGTTACTATCAGGTTAAATATGCATATAACTAATTTAGGAAATGGAAGAAGTACGCCAATAAGCATATGCTACAGATATTACATTTACCAGATACAAATTAAATCTGTTAAATCTATGTCAGGCTGATTGCTAAGGTGTCTTGATTAATTGGTGTCAATATTAATTGGGCTTCAAGTCGAGTTTGATATTTTGGGTTCGATTCTGTCTCATGTCATTTAAATCACATCATTGATTTCAGATACAGCTGAGAAATTACAAACTTGGCAACGTAGTCAAACTGTACAAAGGGTTCACCAGAAATATGAGTTTTACGCACGGACTGGACAATGTTTGGGTAGCGCACAAACAGGGTTTAGGGGAGATAGGCCTAAAGCCTCTCAGGGCACTATCAATAATTATCAATACTTAACGTCACAGGTTTATTACATTCATATATCATGGGGTTTATCTATTAATTACCGCAAAATTAACATATCAAGGGATTGGTGCGTAAAGTAAAATGTATGCCTAAAAGGTGAACACATTAATTTATTCCAATTCCAAATGAAACCAATGCAATGTGCATATCCTGATTTTTATTGCTACTGGTTTTATCGGAGTAATATCGATCCAGTTCTTAGCAAAATCCAGTAACTGAATGGCTCGAGAGATGCCTTTATAGTATTTCTGCCACGTTCTGCACAAAAAAATGCTCAAAGCACCAGCAACCAAGCCAGGGCTGCTCAATATACTATGCCCAATCAAGAAGGGGCAGGGGGCTGCGCAAGGTTACAAAAAAAATCATATGGAGAGCAAACACTGGAATAACCAAGCGAATATAGCATATACGTTTTGAGACGTTGTCAAACTCAGGGTAATTTATTAGACATTATAATATTTAGGAGTTGGAACACCACAAAACTACATTTTGGAGTCTGTCACTCTCCGAAAGCTTCTGCGAGTGCAAGGTAAAGCAAGTTTGGAGGATCATAAACCATTTTAACGGTGATCACTGGGCTATTCGTGTAGTGAAATATTGTCATTGGACTGTCATATGCGCGTTTGCGAATACAGATTATGAAGTGCCTGCACGCATTGTCACCAACATCGTCGCCAACTTTCAGATGTACAGTAGGCTACCAGTTATTTTCACAGCTCCAAAGTTCTGATCTGACATTTGCAGAGGTAATCAAAAGAGTTGGTGCAAACTTGCATAGATAGTAAAGGGTATTCGGGCATTTCATTATCGGCAGTAAATCGAATAACTTGATAGTTGGTATTCGTATTAAGACGTGTGTTAGTAGTTTGCGTTAGCCTGTTGGGATAGTGCAGTAAAACAAAGCGGTCATTACATCAATTTTACTAATAAGTCTAAAACAGCTGAAAACCGGCAATTCTGGGCACTGCCCCAAAAAACTATGAAACGTGAAGAATATGGCCACAGAGTTCTGAAAAACGTTTATTCTACGTGCCACGTTCTTCGATGTGTAAAGGAAACACTGTTCCTATATGTTTGTTGTAGGCAAGGATGAGAACGCAAAATACATTTATTTATACAGACGATTTGGGGTAATCAAATACTCGTCGGCTGTTTCAAAGCAAACAATTTAAATACGTTTGGCGACATGCTGCTAATGCCTCACCGAAATCTAAACTTTAGAGACTTGTTTTTTTTTAATGTTGTGATATTTAATGTATAATAGACTATCTCCCCTAGCTGCAGGTCGACTTTTACAAGATGTGGTGAGAACGGTATGGGGTAATCTCAATTTAAATCACACATGGCGAGACAGACGCCGTTTTTTATACGTCTTGACAACTTTTAGTCTAAATCAGTTAATCTAAATTATGATTTGAGGTAAAGGTACACCATTCTGAACGAATATGGAACTAATTCATTTGGGATGGGTTATTTGCAAAAAACAAGCTGTCCATAATCTAATGATTCTTAATACTACCATATAGGACTGTTTTTTGCATTATATTTTTGTTCAATGTAGGCCTTCCTGTGATTGAACAGAATACACGTGTCTAGAATTGGCATAAATAGGCCTATTAAATGGAAACATTCGCAACACCAAGGTAGCCTATTCTATTACAATAAATGTTGCTAATCTGTTTTTGCCATATGGGGGATGATATCCTAAAAACTTTTTAAAATGTACATTATGTTCAGATGGTGCATAATTTTAACAATGCTTAAAATAAGTGTTCCATATACATATTCAGCCATTCACCCATACTATGCAATGTCTTTTTTTTTTTATAGCTTTTTGCACTCCAGACTTCTTGTATTTTTATACTTTTTTATACTGCCGCACTATGTATCATGTATCTGTCTTTTGTGTATTTTCGTTCTGGCAATTTGCACCTGCCCTGTGTTTTTTCGTAGCTGCTTGGCGAAGAAATTTCCCCTCGGGGATCAATAAAGTATCTATCTATCTATCTATCTATCTATCTATCTATCTATCTATCTATCTATCTATCTATCTATCTATCTATCTATCTATCTATCTATCTATCTATCTATCTATCTATCTATCTATCTATCTATCTATCTATCTATCTATCTATCTATCTATCTATCTATCTATCTATCTATCTATCTATCTACCTAACTTATAACCAACATATTTATAGAAATGATATAAGGCTTGCAATTGTGTTATTGACATTAATTGAAATAAAAGAACAATTATACAGCCGATTTTGAACTACAAATTAATTACACATGCCTATATTCAACTAATATATTTTGTAATCATGAAGTCACTCAAAAATTTGTTTTTTTTAACATATATAGTCCTAAATAAACGAAATAATCAAGAAATGCATGTTTAATGTCGTCATTAAATTGACGGATTTGAAGGACAGGGGGATTTGTGTCTTTGAGCGCCAAAGGAGTCATTCATAAATGTTCGTTATTTCGATGCCCAGTGTCATGTTAAAAGCTACATGACACCCTGCTTCAAATAAACTCCCTCTTCACATTAGAGGAGGTCGATACTCCATCTAGAGGTTTATCATCGAAACTACATTATCTGAGCTTCTATCAAAACAACAGTACAAGCTACTGTGCGCTGATATTAGTCTGTGCACGTCGTTTCAAACGGACATGGGTTAGGTGTGAACTTTTCATTTACGAACTGATATGGCCCCAAGACAGTGTCGATAGAAGTAGCTACTCATCATATAAGTACTCAACTACCCGTATTGTTTGTGCTAATTGTAGGCTATGACATACAATAATAGGCCTATCTCTAAAATAGGACCTCATCAAAAGTAGGCTAACACTATACTCCCAGTACCTCTTTATTCAACCGCCTGAATATTCAATGCATAAATAAAGGCAAATCATTTTTTTATAACAATATATATATATATATATTTTTTTTTTTTTGGGGGGGGGGGTGAGATGGGGAGATATGGGATATTTTTAGAGGTCTTCCTCATAATGGCTTTAGTTATTAAATCATCAATATGCATCCTGATATAATTATTTACCAAATAAATGTGTATTTGAAGCCAACTTCTGTCTGGATGCAGTAACATGAACAATACATTCACAAAAATAGAATTATTAAAAAAAATCAAATGTCGGTATGTTAACGTATTTTCCTGTTATTTTCTCGAATAGATTTAAATAAATGCATCGTTTAACAATAACCCTATAATAACCCGTTTTTAATAGCAATGATAATTAGTTGTTATTTATTATACATGCATGCATTTGATTACATTATTTTCTGTTTATTTTTTACAATTGCAGTAAAAAAAATACATGCTTTAATTTTCTAAAGTGGTCTTTATATTAATGAATTCGGTTATTGCATTTTCAATACCATGTCTTAAACAAGCAAAGTTCTGTTTTTAAGACCGTTGATTGATATTACGTGATCTGGTTGTAAAGATGATCTTGACTTGAATAAAATACTCGCTAAACTGCAACTCAAGTCATAGTGCACTGTCTGCCTGAGAAATGCGCGGTTCCACTCCTCGTTACACAATTCACCATTATACCACGGGGGGTATAACATTACAATTTTGAGGCAAGGTGGCCTTGCATCACCACTCAACTGTGAACTAACATATAGGCTCTATACTGTACTTTGAACATGTTAGAAGTGTTTTTTTCTACCATAACCTAGCACTTTTAAATAAACACACTCATTTGAGTAAACCCATTCTCACACTTCCTGTGTATGTGTGTGTGTGTGTGTGTGTGTGTATGTGTGTGTGTGTGTGTCAATTTGACACAAATAAAACATGTCACGTTTATGTGATCAAGGCTCACTAAGATTGTGCTGCCCTGAAGTTTAATTAGATTTCTGGCACACATTCCATACGAGCACTCCACACACACAAAACACCACTGCCTTGGTAAATAAAACATTCCCAAATATGTCCACTTGGTCCACGATGTCTGTGAAATAGCACTTTGGGAGAGTGCGTGTGTGTGTGTGTGTGCTAATACGCTAGCCTCAGGGTAATTACACTATCCAGTTCTGGAGCAGCTTGCCTCCGAGGCCCCTCCATAACAGCCCTTATTAATAAACAAGCAGTGCGTCTGTGGATCCCCTTACTGTCCTTTAACACTACTGTGCATTCTAGAGAAACCCTGGCACCAGCGTACTCTACCCAACGCTTCAACTCAACAAACAACACTGGAAACACATTACTCAAAACGGAGGGGATGGTGGTTTTTACTGATTTCATGAATTAGAAAACAACAGTGGATTTTTAAGCCTTGGCTAGCCACATGTTTATGACAAAAGCATAGCAGCAAATGAAAAAGGTACAGCTAGATCTACTAGGTAAAAATAAGCCTATAGGAAGCCAATGTGTGTGGCACTTGTGTTGAGATTTTGCAACGTGTTAGCATATTCAGAGAGTGCATGTTGGCATGGGGAAGACCCAAACTCCACAGAGAGCGAGAGAGAGAGAGAGAGAGAGAGAGAGAGAGAGGGGAAAAGAAAGGGGGTTGGGGCCCCGTTGGCTCCACCTGCTGCCACTGAGCTGCCAACGCTGGAGGTGGACCCAGACCGGTCCACAGCTCTGGAGGTTAGCCAAGACCAGTCCACAGTTCAGCCTCCTCCTCGGCCCACACATCAACACAGAGGCATCCCGGATCACTCACTTAACAACTTGCTCTGTCACAGTGCCAAAAATCTAACCATTACAAACCAATAAAAAACTATAAAACTGTATCCATTAATTAGGTAAGATAAGAAAAGATGTTCACAACAAGGAGGAACACAAGAGGAGCTATATTTACCGGCTGCACATCTCTTTTTATTAATGACACAAAACTAATAAATTAAATCCACAAATAAATGAGTCTATTTATGCGTCTCTCAAGACAGGTTTAGTTTGTTTGAATTGACCTTTAAAACAGGGTTTCCCAAATTCGGAAACCCTGCTTTAAAGGTCTGTGTGGATTTGGACCTGTCGTAAAGCCCTGTCGTCCCTTAGTGTTGGCCCATTACAAAATAAGCCCTCGTATCATCTCGGCACGAACAAGCTGCTCCACTGCTCCACTATGTCTGAGCGGTAGCAGCAAAGCCTGGGCCAGGCCTCTAGCTTGGAAGCTTTGCATGGACCAGAGCGCTACAGTGCGGCACGCTAACAGAAGCCCTGATAAAAAGGGAAGCCAGTTGTGCTATGAAAATAGAGGCTGGGCGAACAGATGGGCCCTGGGAAGAGCCGGGGGAGACCGGATACCTCCACATGTCACCCCCACCAACCTCCACTGTGAGTGTGTGTGTGTGTGTGTTTCTGTCACACACACACACACACACACACACACACACACACACACACACACACACACACACACACACACACACACACACACACACACACACACACACACACACACACACACACGTGCTTTATCTGGCAATGTCTTTAATGAGCTGGCCCTCTTTAAACAGATACTGTAGCTCCACCCACACTGTGGCCGTTTCCCTCTCCAGCTGCTGCTGTGACAGAGTGAGGTAGTAACAGCCAGCCGCTGCCACCTGCCTACCACTGACTTGCCCCTCTCTCAACCCAGCACAGCAAACAACCAACAGTGACAACATCTCCATCTGTCATGACGAAGGCTATCTGAAACACACCAAACCCACTACCTCAGTATCACCGTGAGGCGTCTTACAATCCAAAGCCACTACCTCATACCTCAGTATCACCGTGAGGCATCTTACAATCCAAAACCACTACCTCATACCTCAGTATCACTACCTCATACCTCAGTGTCACCGTGAGGCGTCTTGCAATCCAAAACCACTACCTCATACCTCAGTATCACCGTGAGGCATCTTACAATCCAAAACCACTACCTCATACCTCAGTATCACCGTGAGGCGTCTTACAATCCAAAACCACTACGTCATACCTCAATATCACTGAGATCTAAAATCCAAAACCACTACCTCATACCTCAAAGATAGATACTTTATTGATCCCCGTGGAGAAATCAAGCAGCTAATTAATTACTTTATCAAGCAGCTACGAAAAACACAGGGCAGGTGCAAAATGTCAGAACGAAATACACAAAAGACAGAAACACGATACATGATACATAGTGCGGCAGTATGAAAAAGTATAAAAATACACGAAGTCTGGAGTGCAAAAAGCTATAGAAACGCATTGCATAGTATGAGTGAATGACTGAATATGTACACTATACATTGTTATAGTGTTAGGTGAAAAAATGATACAATTATTGGACGTGTCAAGGTGGAGAGACCTGCAGCTGATCTGGGCTGGACTGTAGTAGAGGTGCCATGTCAGCAGCCAGGCAGAATCCAATAAACAAAATAAAATAAAATACAATTGTATTTGTCACATGCGCCGGATACAACATGTGTAGACCTTACAGTGAAATGCTTCCTTACAAGCCCTTAAGAAAAACAAATGTTAAGTAAAAAATAGATAAGCAAAACATTTAAATAACAAATAATTAAAGAGCAGCAGTAAACAGTAACAGTAGCGAGGCTCTATACAGGGGGTACCAGTACATGGGGGCATTTGATTACCTGTTCAGGAGTCTTATGGCTTGGGGGTAGAAGCTATTAAGAAGCCTTTTGGACCTAGACTTGGCGCTCCGGTACCGCTTGCTGTGCGGTAGCAGAGAGAACAGTCTATGACTGGGGTGGCTGGAGTCTTTGACAATTTTTAAGGCCTTCCTCTGACACCGCCTGGTATAGAGGTCCTGGATGACAGGAAGCTTGGCCCAGTGATGTACTCGGCCGTATGCACTACCCTCTGTAATGCCTTGAGGTCGGAGGCCGAGCAGTTGCCATACCAGACAGACAGTCATGCAACCAGTTAGGATGCTCTCGATGGTGCAGCTGTAGAACTTTTTGAGCATCTGAGGAACCATGCCAAATCTTTTCAGTCTCCTGAGGGGGAATAGGCTTTGTCGTGCCCTCTTCATGACTGTCTGGTGTGTTTGGACCATTCTAGTTTGTTGGTGATGTGGACACCAGGGAACTTGAAGATCTCAACCTGCTCCACTACAGCCCCGTCGATGAGAATGGGGACGTGCTCAGTCCTCTTTTTCCTGTAGTCCACAATCATCTCCTTTGTTTTGATTACGTTGAGGGAGAGGTTGTTGTCCTGGCACCACACGGCCAGGTCTCTGACCTCCTCCCTATAGACTGTCTCATCGTTGTCGGTGATCAGGCCTACCACTATTGTGTCGTCGGCAAACTTAATAATGGTTTTGGAGTCATGCTTGGCCACGCAGTCGTGGGAGAACAGGGAGTACAGGAGGGGACTAAGCATGCACCCCTGAGGAACCCCGGTGTTGAGGATCAGCGTGGCAGATGTGTTGTTACCTACCCTTACCACCTGGGGGCGGCCCGTCAGGAAGTCCAGGATCCATTTGCAGAGGGAGGTGTTTAGTCCCAGGGTCCTTAGCTTAGTGATGAGCTTTGACGGAACTATGGTGTTGAACGCTAAGCTGTAGTCAATGAACAGCATTCTCAAGTAGGTGTTCCTTTTGTCCAGGTGGGAAACTGATACATCATGCACTGGGAGGGACGTGTCAAAAACGGATGCAAGTATGGCTCATTCATGTGTAAATATACAACACCTCAGATTTCTACCTCAGCGTCCCTCTCTGGAACAATACAAGCAGCTAAGAACTTGTATGAGGAGGGGTCAAACATGGAGATGTCAGGAAATAGTGGAGGACAGTCGGAGAACAAGAAGAACATTTATTTCTTTCTTTACCTCAGAAAAACACTGTCCCCCCCATGCCCACCCTTCTAATGCCTCCCTCCAACAGATTGCCCACTTATACCAGGTTTGGTGGGGCCCAACCTGACAAGAAGCCCAACATTTTGTCTTTAAGAGGCCTGCGGGCGGGTTTCTTACGTACGCAAGCTGTTGGCATGGCCAGGCATATGCTGGGTCTAGCTCACGCAGATAACCCCCCCTAAGCCCCCCTCAACCTCAATCCTGCTGTTCACTAGGCAGGCAGGATGTGACCTTCTCTACGCACTACACTAGGGCTCGGTGATGTGGTCCAAAATACATCCACCACAATTTAAACCATTATCACCATAAAGGATAAAGGATGATAGAGGCTTTCCTATTGGACGAAATCAGGTGTGGCACAGCGACTATCTAAAAGTGTTTGCTGCCATTTGGTTACCGCGAAGAAGTACTGTTGTGCCAATATTGTGGACGGCTGGAGTCCAACCGTGTCTTGTGGTATTGACGCCCAGACATGTAGGGTTCAACTCAGAACATGGCGCTACATGCTTCTGTCAGGCCAAAGGGGCTCCCAAGTGGCGCAGTGGTCTAAGACACTGGATCTCACTGCTAGAGGCGTCACTACAGAAAACCTGGTTAGAATCCAGACTGTATCACAATCGCCCGTGATTGGGAGTCCCATAGTGCGTCGTGCGAGTTTGGCCGGTGTAGGCAGTCATTGTAAATAAGAATTTGTTCTTAACTGGCTTGCCTAGTTAAATAAAGGTTAAATAATTAAAAAAATGTGAATGGCCCATTACATTATAGAAGATGTCTCTGCTCACAGGGTCCACTGTAGTGAAGGGGCTTTGTGTGTGTGTGCGCATGCATGCAGCTGATGCAGTGGCTTTGCCCCACACACAAAGACACCTGACAGCTGTTCCCAAATAAAATAAACAGGAGATCTGCACACACAGCTGGATGTGGAGACAGTACCATCCCTCCCACCCCTCATCTCCACAGCATAGCTCCTCCACCACAGCCTACCACGGCATGGCAGGTGACTGGGATAAAATTAACTAAAGGGAGGATTCAGAGGCTATCCGCTAATTACAGTCATTCATTATGGAGGAGAGGGAAAGAGTGATAGAGCCTTTAGCGACTGAGAGAGTAGAGAGAGAAATGGTTGGCCTGCACTGCTAACCATAGTGAAAGACGAACTGGTAAAATATGGTAGTAGATCTGTGAGGAAAAACCCAATAGCTACCTGTGTAAATTAATAAAATACATTATTTTATAAATAGTAGTTCCCACTTGTTCCTGAATAACTGACTACAGTGCACTAAGCTGTTTCTCACACATAAAGCTTTATTCTTGTAGAGCTGGTTGGCAAAGGTTAAGGTTCCCCAGGCTAACGAGATCAGTTTAACCATTGTTTAATGCTTTTTAAATTGAAATACCACCGTCCTATACTTTCAGTGTGTATGTGGAGATAGACTGAAGACTGGGGCCTAGCGTCTTCTGTATATTCATTCTCTATCCCTTGTATAGGTGGGATGTCTGCTGTGAGCTATAGAGCTGCATTGTAGACGGTGGCAGTAGCAGCCATGGGCCTTTCTGGCTTCTCTCCGTGGAGTGGAGTGGAGAGCCTGGCTCGGGCTCCTCTCCTTAAGTGTGACTAACGCAGGGCGACAGTGCCAAGGCAGGAGAGGGCCCCGTCCTTGCCAGGGAGCTCGCGCCGCTCGGCTCGGCTCAAGGCCACCTTTGTTGTGGGCGCACTATCTTCCCACAACATGTGCTTCTGTCAGGCCGAAGCTGGCTGCATCCCTTTTAGAGAACCCAAATCCTCTTGATGAGCTCTTGTGCTCCCCTTTAGTGTCTTCATTTTCCATACATATTTATTTTGTAGCTTACTGTTGAGATGACAGGAGGTGGGGAGGAGGAGAGGAAGGGAGTTGGGGAGGCGGGGAGGAGGAGAGGAAGGGAGTTGGGTAGTTGGGGAGGAGGGAGGTGGGGAGTTGGTTTGGAGGGTAGTTGGGGAGGGAGGTGGGGAGGAGGAGGAGGAGGAGGAGGGTAGTTGGGGAGGGAGGTGGGGAGGAGGAGAGGACGTAGTTGGGGAGGGAGGGGGAGGAGGGGGAGGAGTAGGAGGAGGAGGGTAGTTGGGGAGGGAGGTGGGGAGGAGGAGAGGAGAGAGGAAGGGATGAAGGGAGCAAGAGAGATGGAATCAGAACAGGTAAGTAATTCATCACTACATTATGCCTCTACATTAAAGCTGTCTGGCTGCTGGGAAAGCTTTGATATTTTTGAATTCATATTAATTTTGATGTGCTGTGAAAATGTGGGATTCTAACTGTTTCACTGAAAATAAGTAGCACATTGTATGGATTCTATAGATTAATTCATGACAAGGTTTAGTGTACTACATTGACAGGTCTCATGAAAACGGTACTCAATAGGATTAATGTTAAATAAAAATAAGAATTAAATTGAATATAAACAATTGTCACAAAAAATATTGCTTTCAAGTCAATATCGGAAGAAATAAACATAAAAACCAAGGTAAACGATTGACTAAAAGGACATTTCTAGCATGTTTTTCAAAGCAGCTCCAGCCTTGGAGTAATGTCTCCTCTTGGTGGCGATTGACTGCCAGTGCACAGCTCAGAGTTATTTATTAAATATTTTTATTGAACTTTTATTAAACTAGTTAAGAACATATTCTTATTTACAATGACGGCTTACACCGGCCAAACTCGGACGACGCTGGGCCAACTGTGCGCCGCCCTATGGGACTCCCAATCACGTCCGGTTGTTAAACAGCCTGGATTTGAACCAGGGTGTCTGTAGGGATGACGCCTCAGTCCTATCCTCACTAGGACCAGATACAGCATCACTATCACTGAATAAACCCTTAATAAAGAGTAAATGGATCACTCTCATTACAATCGCTTTACACTTGAGAAGTAGTTATTTCCACAACAAAGTGATCTAAAAGTAAAATCAAGCAGTTGTCTTTTATTTGCACTGTGGTTCATCTGTGGTGGACAGTACGGCAGCCAGATACATTTGCACTGTGATTCATCTGTGGTGGATAGTACGGCAGCCAGATACATTTGCACTGTGATTCATCTGTGGTGGATAGTACGGCAGCCAGATACATTTGCACTGTGGTTCATCTGTGGTGTATAGTAAGGCAGCCAGATACATTTGCACTGTGATTCATCTGTGGTGGATAGTACGGCAGCCAGATACATTTGCACTGTGGTTAATCTGTGGTGGATAGTACGGCAGCCAGATACATTTGCACTGTGGTTCATCTGTGGTGGATAGTACAGCAGCCAGATACATTTCTAATGTTGAACATGAGAGACGCACGCCACCTTGTGTTAACAAACAGTACATTGTACGACGAAAGAACAGAGAAGGAGGAGTGCTGATCTAGGATCAGTTTCGTCTTTTAGGTCATAATGAAGAAGATTATATGGAACTTTCGTTTTGATTGCAAAACGTTTTGCTACAGCGTGCACTAATGAACGCGACCCTGAGGTGGGGTGACTGATGAACTTAGGGTAAAGAGCCGTAGGTACACACCTCAGAGTTGACACGATGGATGCTGCATGGAGAACTGGGGTAGAGGGACACTATCACTCACTGGCCATGCCCTCACTCTCACACTCTCACACAGTGAGGAGTCGGGGAGATGCAACAGAGGAGGGCAAGGAGGGTGCGTGTGTGTGTACGCAAATCTTATGATCTCCCTGACTCTATGAATAGTAGACAATCTCCTCCTGCAGTGCTCTCTCACACTTCATTTTCACATGTCTGGATGTGACTCATCCTCTACTGTTCTCAGGGCGTGTGTGCATGTGATAGTATGAGGACCTGGCTGGCTCAGCTGGAGACCAGGGGCCGGTGGTGGTGGACTTCAGGACCACACAGAGACGAGCCAAACCAGAGAGGGAGGCCAGGCCAAGTGTTTAGATTTCTGACTCACTTTCAATAAACCTGAAAGTAGCCCAGTGAGTTTGGTTTCCTGCTCTTCTCCCATCCAACTCATCACCCTATCACTCGCAGTCTTCCCCAATCTCCTTTTAAGTCTCTCTCTCTGTTTTCCTCTTTTCCCCTGGTCTCTCTGTTTCTCTGTGTCTGTCTCTCCTTCCTTCCCTCTTTCCCTCTCTCTTTATGCTACCTGACCCAGGCCCAGCTCTTAATTCTCAACTCTGCAGTATTAAATAGATGTGCTCTGGTGAACGAGAGGGTCAGACTTATTTCCGCAGTGCTTAATGAGAAGCACATTTCCGCGGTCCGCTCCGTAAACCCCCAGTCTTCACATCCTGTCCGCCACGTCGCCGGGGTTATACCCCCCCTAACCTGACTGAACCGAATGGGATGATCAGCCCCCCAGGAGGGAGGAAGCGAGGTGGAGGAATCAGAAACCAACCCAAAACAGCAGGGTATAATACTGGACCAAGACTAATAAACACTGGATCATCTTGTTCCTTTACGTCACCTTCTCTTGCTATAACGCTCATCACTAATAGCAAAGAAACTCACTGCATTTGGTTTTGTACAGAACCACCCACACACTGGTGTCCTCTACCGCAGTAGGCTCTGGTGGGAAGGGAGGGGAGGGGAAGGTGGTGGTGGTCCGGTGTCCTCTACCGCAGTAGGCTCTGGTGGGAGAGGAGGGGAGGGGAAGGTGGTGGTGGTCTGGTGTCCTCTACCGCAGTAGGCCCTGGTGGGAGGGGAGGGAAGGGTGAGGTGGTGGTGGTCTGGTGTCCTCTACCGCAGTAGGCCCTGGTGGGAGGGGAGGGAAGGGTGAGGTGGTGGTGGTCTGGTGTCCTCTACCGCAGTAGGCCCTGGTGGGAGGGGAGGGCTTCTGTGTCCCCCTTTGCTCCTCTGCAACCTGTTCAACATGCTGACCTGGAAAACTCCCTGAAGTGGGTCACCATCTCAGAAATATTTACGTAAGACAGAGTACACATACAAGACAGTCACACACCCCATGCTAGGAATGGGAATTTGAAATTATTTTACTATTCAAATAATATCATGAATTTTTTTTTTATATCCGGTGTGTGTACACATGTGGGACATCTGCAGACGGCTGGTCCTGGGAATAGGTGCATCATGAATATTCAGGTAAAGCCTCTGGATGAAACAGCTGCCAGAGAGAGAACGAGAGAGAGGAGAGAGAACGAGAGAGAGAAGAGAGAACGAGAGAGAGAAGAGAGAACGAGAGAGAGGAGAGAGAGAATGAGAGAGAGAGAGAGAGAGGAGAGGGAGAATGAAAGAGAGAGAGAGAGAGGGAGAGAGAGGGAGAATGAGAGAGAGAGAGAGAGAGAGAGAGAGAGAGAGAGAGAAAGGAGAGAGGGAGAATGAGAGAGAGAGAGAAAGGAGAGAGGGAGAATGAGAGAGAGAGAGAGAGAGAGGGGGGGGGCAGAGAGAGAGCGAAAGAGAAAAGAAAGAGAGACAGAGAGTTGCATGGCCCCACACAGAACGGCCCATTAGGAGGAACAGCTTTGAAACAACAGAGAATAGAGCTCCTACCACACAGACAGCTGGGTTCTGATATTTTGTTTAATTACAGCACAGACAATGCTAACTGCAGCCTTAGGAGCAGTAGGAGGGAGGCCTGCTTGTTCACGTAGTGTCTGAACAATACTGAACAAAAATATAAACGCAACATGCAACAATTTCAACGGTTTTACTGAGGTACAGTTCATATAAGGAAATCAGTCCGTTGAAATAAATTCATTAGGCCCTTATCTATGGATTTCACATGACACCCTGTTAGCATTGAAAATAGAATGAGTGAGGCCCTGACAGAATTGCAAAACACCGTTCTGTGGACCGTCACAATCTCTCTTAGTTCATGTTATCATAAAATCAACAGACTATCATCTTATCATATGGATAGTGCATGGGGTAGTTGCATGGAAAATGGGCCATTAAATATTTGTTAGAAGCAAAAGTGAGAGCATCATCATTTCCCTCTAGTTCCCTGGTTGAACTATCTGTAGGCCCTGTAGTATCCTATCTAGATCCGACGTTAAAGTGAATCAGATGTAATTTCCTTACAGCAACAACCGCTTCCTTTCTTCAGACTATTCTTTTGTCATGTACAGGGAATTTTGCACTGCATGCCCTGGAGGCCTTGTGTTTCGGGGTTAAATCAAGTTCCCTACAAAACTTTCCCCCTAAATATGACAATTCTAACGTTGGCTCTCCTCCACCAGGGGAATAAACACAAATCCTCATTTGGGCTGTCCAGATGTTTGAGCAACAAGCAACAACTGTCTGTTAAAGCTGCTTCTTCTCAGGAGAGACACCCTGATCACATGTGATTCATCTGCTCACAACAACAAAACAATACTGCCACGATAATACCGAGAGCAGGTACTACTACTGCATCCTCCTGGTACTCATATAAAGTCCACTTCAACTTGGATATACACTTTAAATCTAAGACGCTCACAGATACAGGTGAAGCGTAGGCCTGTAGTATGTATTTTCCATTATGGCAGTTGACATCTTTTACATTTAACTTTTAATATATAAAAAAAGATATTTGATTGAAATGCTAATATATTTCTAAAACTGGCCTTGTGTATCTGCCAAGAAAAACGACCCAAAACTCCACTGAAGTTACTCGACCACCCCCTCCTCTTTCCAAAGTGTGAAATGGAGAGAGGATTGAATTACATTTCCTTTACAATTTTTTTGTTTATTTCAATTTAGTTAAACGTCCTTGATTTTCTTCACGGTGTCCCAGTTATCGATGCGATACGAGCCAAATCTTTTTCGGAAACTTCTGTGTCATGGATGTGATGCAGAGAGGAGAACAGATGGGATGAATTAATTAGCCCATGTATGTTTTAGTAGAAAGGTATTTATTTGCGTGAGTGGCCAAGGGCCGGAATTAAAGAAACAAAGGGGGTAAAAAGAGGGGGGACATGGGAGTTCTTATTTTTACAGAATCTCGATGAAACCGGCGTTTTCACAAGCTCACAGCGATCGGGTTGCAACACAGAGTGGTTTCGGGGAATTATAAATAAATACAAGTAAAATAGGCAATCTGGAGAGGAGGAAAGATCTTTGTTTATGGGCGGCTTTGGAGACCTGAAACGGACCCTTCGAACAAATAAATACAACCGCTACAGGAAGTTCAGCTGCTTCCCCTCAGGTCCAGTTTAGTTTTATTAGCTACAGTCCTGTAGAGATACCAAACAATGAGTCGTTCTCCCCCCTTGCTCTCCCCCTGCTCGTGTGCCGCTCTCACAGTGGGTCTCTGGCCTCCACAGCACCAGCACTGATCAAAGGAGTCATCTAGAGATCGCTAACAGACTTTTAGACTGAGATGCAGTCAAAATTCTTCCTGTAGGAATGAACTAGAAGCAAGCTGATTTGGCTTAATGTGGATAATCTTTGAGAGTTGGAACTTCACCTCTGAAATAGTACCACCCTGTTCTGCATGCATTCTTTAAGCCTCGTCAATAATTGACACGCAGCGAGCACCTGAAAATGGCAGAAGGTACGAGAGGACAGGTGAGCAGGGTTGAGCTGGGGTTTGGCTGAGGAGGCTGGTGAAACAACAGCTTGCTCTCAGTGGGGGTCCCGCAGAAGGAGCAGGTGAAAAGATATCCATTGCACCTCTTTTACAGTGTGTACCTGACACCACTTTAGAGAGGGAGGGATGGAGGGAGGGAGGAGAAGGGAGCCCTGGCATTACAGGAAGCCGGGCAATGTAGATGAGAGTGCAGACGCCATCTGGCAAAGGTTTGGGTGGCAGCGATCGTGCACTGCAGAGTCAGTCAGTCAGAGGAGAGGCCAGGCCATACGAGGGTCAACTGCGGTGATGTAACTGTCTCTTATGAGCTCAACCCTAGCGTATACAAAACAAGGAGGCTACAGTCTCAGGGTTCCGCTCGGGGTGTTTTGAAAGAGCCCCATCATGGATTTCATCATCTGTCATTCACATACTGTATATAATCAGCCCGAGAGCTTGTTTAAAGTGAATATGTGTCTAATCAAGGTGTATGTTTTTCTCTGTTAAGAGAAATAATCCTTGGCCACCGCTACCCCACCATCAGTGGGTATCTTGGGCTGTGAGGTCTGTCTGACCCGTGGTTCCCACAGCGAGGTGTATAAACTGAGCCAGAGGGCCATCCATCCCCACAGCTCCAGTGATACTGACCACATACATGGCCAGCCAAGGCCAGCCAGACCACAGATCTCCAGCTGGGCTGTACTGTACACACTACAGTCATTTACAGGCTTAATTAAGGCTGCTGCGTCCGCCGTTCTCCCATTTCATTGTTCCTCTCCCTTAATGAGCCCTTTCTTTCACCCCAAATGGCTATTTTTTTCACTCTGCGAGGAAGAGGAGCGTGAGGCCTAAAACAAACTCCAACCGGGACTGTCTGGGACGGGTGGTCTGGGTGGGGTAAGGACAGGGGCAGTAAAAATTGGGTTTCCCCATCTCCTGCTCCCAGCAATTTGGAGCTGGTTTGGGACACCTAATATGGTTAATCAATTCTCCCAGTCGACCATCAGTCCTGGGCTCCCACAGCCTTCTCTGGTTTCACCCAGGCAGCTGGGCCAATACCGGGATGGTTTTACCCCTTCTACAGCCCAGACACCTGTGGAGGAAAACCCTCAGCCACTGATCAATGGTAAAATATTGGAGATATTGCCAACAGATCCCTGGCCAAAACAGGTTGCATTTATAGTGATACAGAGCAAATAAAGAAGATGGATTCAGCAAGCAAAAAAAAAGCTAGTGAAAACAAATATCTCTCTGTTTGGATACCAAAAAATAGGGCCAAGAGGAGAGGAGCCGGGCTGTGGCAACGCAAGCACACTCATTCAGCGGGAAGATGGAAACAATTAGTGTTAAGGAGGACCTGCTCTGTGTTCACCGGCGGATGGCTTGGATTTGGGATGAGGATGATCCCGGCTGTGCCCTGATTGCAGGAGGATGTATCCACTTTGGGAGGCAGGCCGGCACTCTCACTTTCTCCAGGCCAAAGTGGAGGTCAAGGGTCAGGGAGGGGGGACTTCAGGAGGGGATACCAATTTCTCCTCAACAGACCGACCGCCATACAGGACATATATTAAATATCTATAGCCTGCCTAAATGGGCTTCAAAGGCATGCTAATCAACAACTGAATCGACAAGAATTTACATGGTCTCTGTGTCTCCAACCTAATGTCCAACCCTGACTAACTCCTCCATGCCACCACCTTGGGCAATCCCACATCAGAGACCAGTGTGGATTCAGCTTAGCCGACCACCATTTTCTCCCCAGTGTGCTCAAGGAAAAACATATTATATTCTTGTGTACATACTCTAGGCCCAGAAAGGGAGCCCATGTGGCTGTAATGTGTGGACACCTGCCTGCCTTGTCTGCCAACCCAGTGGGTCACCTTGCTCCTCTGGACAGATGGCTGCTTTCGCTGTTTCCCCCACCACCACCACCACGATCGGGTTCATGTCGGGGCTCTGGCTGGGCCACTCAAGGGCATTCATAGACTTGTCCCGAAGCCACTCCTGATTTGTCTTGGCTGTGTGCTTAGGGTCGTTATCCTGTTGGAAGGTGAGTCTGAGGTCCTGAGCGCTCTGGAGCAGTTTTCATCAAGGATCTCTCTGTACGTTCATCTTTCCCTCGATCCTAGCTAGACTCCCAGTCCCTGTCGCTGAAAACATCCCAAAGCATGATGCTGCCACCACCATGCTTCACGGTAGGGACTGTGCCAAGTTTCCTCCAGACGTGATGCTTGGCATTCAGGTGTCACGTCAGAGAATCTTATTTCAAATGGTCTGAGAGTCCTTTAGGTGCCTTTTGATAAAATCCAAGTGGTCTGTCATGTGCCGTTTACTGAGGAGTAGCTTCCGTCTGGCCACTCTACTATAAAGGCCTGATTGTTGGAGAGTAGCAGAGATGGTTGTCCTTCTGGTTGTCCTTCATCTCGTGTTCTTGGTCACCTCCCTGACCAAGGTCCTTCTCCTCCGATGGCTCAGTTTGGCCGGGCAGCCAACTCTAGGAAGTGTATTGGTGGTTCCAAACATCTTCCATTTAAGAATGATGGAGGCCACTGTGTTCATGGGGACCTTCAGTGATGCAGAATGTTTTTGGTACCGTTCCGTGCCTCGACACAATCCTGTCTCGGAGCTCTACGGACAATTCCTCTGACATGCACTGTCAACTGTAAGACCTTATATAGACAGGTGTGTGCCTTTCTAAATCATGTCCAATCAAATCAATTTACCACAGGTGGACTAGAAACATCTCAAGGATGATCAATGGAAGCAGGATGCACCTGAGCTCAATTTAGAGTCTCATAGCAAAGGGTCTGAATACTTATGTAAATAAGGTATTTCTGTTTATTATTTGTAATACATTGGCAATTTGTTTTAGAATAATCAGTCTTAGAATAAGGCTGTAACGTAACAAAATGTGGAAAAAGGGAAGGGATCTGAATACTTTCAGAATGCACTGTATGTACTCACACACAAGAGCTAGACATGGAAAGAGAGAAAGTATCAGTATTACCTCTGTGTCGGTCTGTCTGCATCTGTCCATCTAGGATCTGATACTTGGAAATAATGGACTTTGTTAGGTTTAAATTAACTCTTAATATCTTTACATCAACCCCAGTTCTCTACCATCTCCTTGCTGTCCCACCTCCCTGACTTCCCAGTCTGTGCGCCGTACCCCAAACACATCCTGTGTCCTACCCTCTCCCCCCTTTGGTTTGCCCCCATGCCAGTTAGCAGGAGGACAGCGCCCTGCTAGGTTTCCCTGCCAGCCGGCCAGGCCAGCCAGCACAGAGGCCTGGTGCTCCTGGACGTGCCAGGCAGGACTACAGATGTGCTGCCAGCTTTGCCGGGGGTCACCTTGGAGTGGCAGCCTGTCCCCTGGCTGCAGCTGGCTCCAAGGGGGGAGGAGAGAGGCCAGCCAGCCAGTCCTCTGGATCTCTGAGAGTCAACCTCCACTTTTACAGCCACCACATTACCCTCTGCTTTTCTCACTCCTATTTAGCACTGCTCTGATATCAGTGTGAGGAGCAGCTACAGGGATGTTTTCCATGGCTCTGCTCACTCTGAGTTAAGAGTAAAAAAAAAAGAACACTGCCCCCCTGTGAAAATTTCCTGTCTTTGTGTGAGGGAGGGGTGGGAGGTTTGGGAGTGAGAGCTGCCCCCCGCCCGTTGCTCTCCCTCCCCTGGGTTCAGGAAGTCCGTGGCTCCCCCTGTCGGAGGGTGACTGGCTCGCGGGGTCAGCGGGTGTCCCTGTCTGGACAGCCATAAGTAATGGGGCCCTGCGCCTGCACAGGCAGCGCTCTGAATCAACTTAATTAGATGACCGTAACAGGGGTGAAAGGCTGGCCACGGGACAAAACGGAGCAGGAGTTTTTACGCACGCAGATTAAAAAAGGGTGATCATTCTAAATTTGTGCATTATGGGGAATTAGCTGACCCTGCGGGTTGGGATGTTGAGAAACTCCTCCGAGCAACTTTTTATTCCCTTCAGATGATTGGGCAGTTTAGACTGTTGAGAGTAGAAGCTTAAAAGGCAGGGTTTTAGCAAAACGATAATGGCAGCGGCAAGACACTGCTACAACAAATGAGAAGTCATCCTGTCATCACCTGCCAGTTCAACTCCAGATGTAAAAACACTCTTTAGACCTTGTTGTTCAGATACTTCACCAACGGATGGGAGAAGTGAGGACAATAATGGCAGGAAGGGTTGCATGAGTGGCACTTCCATGATCTCTGGTAAATAGGCCAACTCTGTGTTGCTATGCGATGTGTTGGGAAGAGTTTCACTAGTTGTTAGGGAGGGTCTCTTCTCTTTTCCTTGTTTTAATCGGATTTCTGACATCTGTCCGCTCCTGCTGCTGTCCTCTGTATGTCCCTGCAGCGTTGCTACCCAGCCACATAACTGTCAAAGCTTCAAATCACAGCTCCGCATTAGTTCACCTAATCCAGCCCCGCCACTTTAAATGAACTAAATAGCAATCTTGATTTTATTCGCTGGAATGGCTAGCTCATTTGTTTAATTGTTGGTGGTCTATTCTGGTAATCAGCGTGATTGGTTTTAAAGTCTTAGTGGGTCAGGAAATACACCGGGATGCATTAGCAATCATTAACAATGGAGACTAGTGGCTTAGTCTGGTGTGATGAAGAAACATCTGAAATGTATAACTGAGACTAATAAAAAATGATCAACAATTATTGAGATGAAACCATTACATATTATCATATTTAGACACGTTATCTTACGGTTCATATTTCATGCCTTTCTGTATGAATTGAGTCTGGGGCCAAACAGAGAGGATTATCTCCGTCACATGTCAGTTAGTGAGCAGTTCTTACAGCAGGGCAACACTGGGGCTTCACAGAGCCTAGAAATCAGATGGAATTACTAATTCACTATGCCAAAGTCACAGGTACCATTATACACAAGGGTGTAAGGCCAGAGCAGTGAAATATGAGCCCCAATATGTCAACTACAGGGAAGTTTCTGCCATTCCGCCATTGGACTCTGGAGCAGTGGAAACGTGTTCTCTGGGGTGATGATTCACACTTCACCATCTGGCAGGAGAACGCTACCTGCCCAAATGCATAGTGCCAACTGTAAAATTTGGGGGAGGAGGAATGATGGTCTGGGGTTGTTTTTCATGGTTCAGGCTAGGCCACTTAGTTCCAGTTAAGGGAAATCTTAACACTACAGCATAGATAGATAGATAGATAGATAGATAGATAGATAGATAGATAGATAGATAGATAGATAGATAGATAGATAGATAGATAGATAGATAGATAGATAGATAGATAGATAGATAGATAGATAGATAGATAGATAGATAGATAGATAGATAGATAGATAGATAGATAGATAGATAGATAGATAGATAGATAGATAGATAGATAGATAGATAGATAGATAGATAGATAGATAGATAGATAGATAGCGGCTTCCGTCTGGCCTTTATGGTAGAAAGAAGCCACGCCTCAGTAAAAGGCATATATCAGCCCGCTTAGAGTTTCCCAAAGGCACCTAAAGACTCTCAGACCATGAGAAACAAGATTCTCTGGTCTGATGAAACCAAGATTGAACTCTTTGGCCTGAATGCCAAGCGTTACGTCTGGAGGTAACCTGGCACCATCCCTACGGTGAAGCATGGTGGTGGCAGCATCATGCTATGGGGATGTTTTTCAGCCGCAGGGACTGGGAGATTAGTCAGGATCGAGGCAAAGATGAACGGAGAAAAGTACCGAGATATCCTTGAGGAAAACCTGCTCTAGGACCTCAGACTGGGGTGAAGGGTCACCTTCCAACAGGACAACAACCCTAAGCACACAGCCAATACAACGCAGGAGTGGAGTCTCTGAATGTCCTTGAGTGGCCCAGCCAGAGCCCGGACTTGAACCCTATCGATCAACTCTGGAGAGACCTAAAAATAGCTGTGCAGAAACACTCCCCATCCAACCTGAGAGAGCTTGAGAGGATCTGCAGAGAAGAATGGGAGAAACTCCCCAAATACAGGGGTGCCAAGCTTGCAGCGTCATATCCAAGACGGCTCCAAGACGTAATCGCTGCCAAAGGTGCTTCAACAAAGTACTGAGTAAAAGGTCTGAACACTTGTGTAAATGGGATATTTAAGTTTTATATTTGTAATAAATTAGTAACAATTTCAAAAAAACAGTTTTTGATTTGTCATTACGGGGTATTGTGTGTAGATGGATGAGGGGAAAAAATTATTAAATCAATTTTAGAACAAGGCTGTAACGTAACTAAATGTGGAAAAAGTCAAGGGGTCTGAATACTTTTGGTCATGTAGTATATCATGCCTTCAGATAGTCATGGTAGAGGACGATAGAGAGAGAAGTGTCAAAAGTTAATAAATACTGGTAAAGATCCAGTTATGCCAACAAACCATCTCTCCATCACTCATGCACACCAAACACCCCCTTACCTACCTCCCTTCTACTGGAGAAACTGGCACCTTTTTTGGCAGCAAAGTGGCGGATGGCTAGAGACCAAGAGGAGAGCTCTGGAGAGAAAATTTACACTTTTCACCACATACACACACCTCCTCCAACTACCAGATGGCGTTTCTGGAATCCGTTTCCATTATTCGTGGCCATTACAAAATGAAAACTCCCAAAAGAGCACACACTTCTACAAATCAATACCACTCCTGCACAAATAGTAAATATAGATTAACAGAGACATTGAAAGCTTTTTTAAACAAACAAAAGGAGCGTTGCTGGTTGGAGGCAGGGAAACAGCCATGGTTGGAAAGCAGAGCATTACCAAACTGTGAGGAAGACAACATATGCAGGAGCCAGTGTCCATGATTGTTTGATATTGTGCCTTGAGTGGCACAGAGCCATGGCAGAGGGAAAAACAATCCCCACTCTGTTTATCACCGCTCCCCTCAGGTTTACCGCTTTACTCCTAGAGAGAGAGAGAGAGAGAGAGACAGAGAGAGAGAGAAAGAGAGAGAGAGAGGTGAGGGAAGGGGGGGGGGTGCGCACGAGAGAGAGGAGAGAGACGTAGAGAGAGACAGAGAGAGAGAGATGTAGAGAGAGTGAGACAGAAAGAGATGGAGAGAGAGAGAGAGAGGCATAGAGAGAGTGAGATGGATAGAGATGGAGAGAGAGAGAGAGAGGCGGAGAGAGAGACGCAGATAGAGTGAGACAGAGAGAGAGAGAGGCAGCCTAAGCTCATGCTGAGTGAGACACCGTTCACAAACGCCTTCCCACGCTACCACAGTGCAACGCCCACCACTAAACACACAGGAACTGTGGTAGAGCAAACAAGCTACCATGTGTGGCTGTGTTTCCACTCATACACCTGCCACTCAGCTAAACTCCAATGCACTGGGGGATAATGAAAGTAGCCCATCGACAGTAACAATGTGAACAATTCTGTATGCTAACACATAACAAACTCCAACATGAATCCCGCCCTTGGCTTTGAACATGAATCCCCCAGAGTGGAAATCACAGTGGGTCAGTTACTGATATCTGTCTGTCTCAGTCGTAGACTCATAATGGAGCATGTTCTTCTACTCACATTGTCCCCCCCCCCCCCCCCCAGCAAGACAAGCCCCCGACAATCCAAGCCTCGAAAAACAGCACCAGACTGGCCCAAAGAACCAGCTGTCTTGGCCAGTAGCCATCGTCGTTCTCTGGGGAGGGACAGAGTGGGAGATGGGGAGAGAGTGAGATCGGAGGGCAGAGAGGGAGATGGGGATAGAGAGAGAGGAGGGGAGTACAGAAAGGGAGATGGGGATAGAGAGAGAGGAGGGGAGGACAGAGGAATAGAAAGGGGGCCTTTTTCTCACACAGTGAACCCTGACACACCCCCCCCCGCTCACCCTTCCACTCCTCCTCCTTCCACACCCCATCCCAGCCCCAGACAGGAGGGATTTCACATGCATCTCTTTCACACAATTGATCCCTTCCTTCCACGGCAGAGAAGACTCAGCCCTCAGCAGACCAATACCAACATTAAATAACAATTACTGTAAATATCACAGAGTGGAACTAACACTTCCATAAATCTTTTATCAAATTGGATATTTCACCAAAATGGGACCACTCCAACAGTTAAATGTTTTAATAAACAGACACATAAGATTGATAACCTATAATAAATTATGAAATAAACAATTAGATCAAATAAGGCAAGAATGGTTTGTTGTTTTTCCATTTAAAAAGTCTGGACTGAATCCCAAATGTCTCATCCTCAGACTCGATCCAAAGCTCATTTTCTCCTTCCTGCTCCTCTCCTGTTCACAACATCACCAGGTGCCAAATGAGAGTCATCCACTCAGCCAATTAATATCCATCTGCACCCAAGAACATCGTCACATGCAGATCCTCATTGGGGCTGTGAGTTGCCTGAGACTGAATTGTCATTAATATTACCATAAATAAGTCACATTCAGTCCCATCCATCCTTAACCCCCTCCATCCTTAACCCCCATCCTTCCTTAACCCCCTCCATCCTTAACCCCCATCCTTCCTTAACCCACCCCATCCTAAACCCCCATCCATCCTTAACCCCCCCCATCCTTAACCCCCATCCTTCCTTAACCCCCTCCATCCTTAACCCCCATCCATCCTAAACCCCATTCATCCTAAACCCCCATCCATTCAAAAAGAAATGCAACTCCCCAACATGCACATACTACTGGTAGAAGAACAAATATAATCTAATTTCACCAAGACTGGAAATGCAACAAAGATAAGCTAAATTCACCAAGACTGGAAATGCATCAAAGATAATCTAATTTCACCAAGACTTGAAATGCATCAAAGATAAGCTAAATTCACCAAGACTTGAAATGCAACAAAGATAAGCTAAATTCAACAGGACTTGAAATTATACCACACACACACACACACACACACACACACACACACACACACACACACACACACACACACACACACACACACACACACACACACACACACACACACACACACACACACACACGTGTAGTGTAGTGTAAATACATTACATTTGGATATATAAAACGGCAAACATTTGTAGTTCAGTGTGAATTTTGAAAAACAATAACCCAAGTTTTCAATAAATATCGTAGACATATCCCATCCTAGAGGACAAACGACTAACACCATTTATAATGTTACTGTGGCCATAACGTCAGAGGAGACTCATCCCAGGTCGTTGATACAGACCCGGCTGACAGCCTGACATGCACTCAGAGCTAGCTCACACTGTGCAACACCGGTGAGCGCACACACACGTCTTGAAATACATCTATGTGAACCGGTAGACACTTATCTCCGAAGCTGTAGGGCCTATGGTGTACAGCTGCTCTGTCAGAGAGAGAGAGAGAGAGAGAGAGAGAGAGAAAGAGAGAAAGAAAGAGAGAGAGAGAAAGAGAGAGAGCAAGCATGCAGTGTTCAACCATGCAGTGTTCAGGAAGTTCAAGCAGACAATTTTAATCCTCCAATTTCCTCCTCTCTAATCATGTCTCCCCAGTCCATGGCAGAGACCAAATTGGAAACATCTTCTGCACAATATGACACTAACACTGTAACTGCAAAACACGAGCAACACTCACGTAGCAGGAACATGGCCCAAACATGTATTTAATGTCAAAGGAGCATAAAGCCTACATTTAAAACCTCAAACGGCTCACTTCTGCAATAATGCTGAAGTCCTTCAGTCAATTATGAGACGCAGTCATAACCAATCTGGAAACATTATATCTTCTTTATCTCCCATAGACAAACAGGTTCTTTTGGTGATTCTACACAATCTAGAATTGTTTGGACACTTGTAGATTCAGCCTTAACCTTAATCTGGGTGCCAGGTCATCAGATAAACGTTGAGATACTGGCTTATGAACATGACCTCACACACGAAGGAACATGGGAGCACAATGCCGCTGCATCGGTACGGACACAAAGCCAGATTCATCAAGTTGACAAATCAGGGTTTGAACCTTGGTACCCCAAGAGAGCTATTCAGTTGAATAATTTGATTCCTGAATAAAACAACTGCAGTTAGACAAAAAAATAATCAACACCGATTATGAAGAACATCTGCTGACATAAGTACTCAACAGAGTTTGTTCTTCAGGGCAGGGTTTTTTTTTCACTCCAAACTACAACGATAGCCAGTGCTTGACTTGGACTAAAATAGGTGCCGGTACTCATTTTGGGTGCCGGTACTGTTTATATTTAGATGCAGGAGCTCCGCAATACTTTTTGAGCTAATATTCTATAAGAGGTGCAGGATCTCTCATTTGAGGTGACGGCACACACACACAGAATCAAGCCCTAGTTGGAGCTGGGTTAGGGAGGGCATTGGGGGTGGTGTTAAATAGCTGTATGGTAATTATTTTATGCCCTTACGCCATACCCCCTCCCTCTCGCTCTCCGACACTGGCTCTCACACACTCATATGCATATGCCCACTAACACTTACAGTAGCACAAACACACACACACACACACACACACACACACACACACACACACACACACACACACACACACACACACACACACACACACACACACACACACACACACACACACACACACACACACACACACACACACACACACACACACACACACACACACACACACACACACACACTCAGTGCACATTTGCCTGACGGGGGAGGGGGTCTACTCACTAACAAGTGGATCATAGGAGCGACACTTGTAGTGTAGCTGAAATCCCATTAGTCCCTCCTGTGGTGGAATATAACAGGCTGGTGGGTCGCAGCCCCCAGCCACCAGAGTTCAGGCACAAGCAGGGTTAATTACAGTGGCCGACTTCAAACAAAGCCTGGATGCCTTTAAAACATACAGAGATGCTCGGCACAGCCACTGCACGAGAGACCAAGTCCCAGACACCTCTCAAAAGACTAAACGATGAGTAACACATTAAATATAGGGTACATGGAAAATAGAATAGAATCAACCCACATGTCAGAAAGAGGTGATACTTTGACACCTGCTACTGGCGCTTGAAAATATTTAAAAAAATAAATGGATCAAATTTGTTTTAACAGACAGAATCGGTTACTAAATAAACGTCAAGGTAGAGAAACTTGCTAAAAAAAATACAAATAGACCACTGTGTGAAGTATGAGAAGAGATGAAAGTAAGCAAGGTAAGTGGAAAAGTAGGCACACAGGAGGGTAAGGTAGGTAGAAAAGTAGGCACACAGGAGGGTAAGGTAGGTAGAAAAGTAGGCACACAGGAGGGTAAGGTAGGTAGAAAAGTAGGCACACAGGAGGGTAAGGTAGGTAGAAAAGTAGGCACACAGGAGGGTAAGGTAGGTAGAAAAGTAGGCACACAGGAGGGTAAGGTAGGTAGAAAAGTAGGCGCACAGGAGGGTAAGGTAGGTAGAAAAGAAGGCACATAGGAGGGTAGGCGCACAGACTCATTTGGATGTACCTCGTGTGCCACAAGAGATAGCGAACCCACAGTGCAGCTCGAGCACAACTGACTAAGCCAGGGAGAACTCAATGCTGATGTGTATTTGAACTGGTCAACATGAAAGGCCATTTATGAAAAAGAAACCTTGCAATGATGAAATTCATGAAGTATAAATGAATCTACAAGATGGCCCACTAAAATAGCCCAAGTCATAACTTTTATTTGGAAAACGCATTTCAAATAAACGGTACAAGATTACCCCCCAAAAAGTATAAAATCCGTCCATCTTGCCAGTGTAGTCATTGAAAAATAAGTGAAGGATGGTTTCTACTTCCCCTATATTAAACGAGACGGCAGTAAATGTGTAGAAACCACAGCCATACCCGAGGTAAAATGCTCACTAGAATTAACATGAAATAATAATAACATTTAAGGTCGCCTATAGAACAGCTGATAAAACATACAGCAGTTTTTGTGGTAACAGTCAGATAACTGACAGAATTAGAAAACAAAGCTCAATTAATTACTAATAGGGAAAGAATATATTGTTTTGTAGGGTCACTTCTTTCTTAATCCTGTTTTAGCAAATGTGGACTTTTCAGCAATAAACTGTCAAAACTCGGACCAATCTGTTAAGATATATTTACAATGAGGGTGATGAGGGTTTCACCCTTTCAATTATGAGGCGTGTTTTTGCAATGGTAATAATGTGGTAAAGATTGAAGCAATATATATATATATATATAAATTATGAAGAACGCAGGGACTGATAATGGTAGGACTGTCTTCAATAAAATATGCTGAATGCAAAATCACACACGAAACATTGGAGCTCAAATAAAAAATGGATGAATTCCACATTTAAAGAAATCAAATGCGGAGTCTACTGACACAAGTCACTGTCTGTGCTTATCTGGAATAATTATTATAACTGTCATTTTGAAATTAAGCGTATAATCCTCTTTCTGCTGTAACCCAGTTTAACCTCCAGTGAAATTAAAGTGAATAGGAGCACATGGAATGTCATCAATGGTAATTAATAAAAACAACCTCCACCAAACTGTGTAAAACATCCCCATGGCATCCCATAATAACCATGTAATTGTAAATATGATTTAACAATAGCAACATAGTACATCTGAAGAAAGTTAATCTCTGTGTCCTGGGGCGAACAGCTATATTACATACAACATTCCTAATTTTTAAGGATTTTTGTTTTCATTTTAAATGAAATGAAATTCCAATCTGAGAAAACAAGGAATGAATTACAACAACGCTCATGCAACATTACTTTCCCCATTTAACCACATATCATTAAACATTCACTTAATAAGCAGCACTGTTTTATAGAATTAAAATGCAATACTGAGTTAATACAACACTGAGTTATTGCAATACTGGGTTATTACAGTGTGAAAGTGCAGTTCACAAAATCCCCTTTACAATCCACCATGCAAGGCTGGGATACACATTTCATTCAGATATACATATACCATATCTCATTAGGCAACATTTTAAACAACTAAAGAAAGCCCTTTTATTTTCTGAAGAGCACGTGCAAGAGACCAACTGAAAGCTACATGCTCTTTTAGAGGATACACGTTTAAAGAGCATCGAGAGATTGCTCAAAATGAGCAAGTCGCCTCAGTCCACAAACTGGACAACATGTCCAAACACCCAGTCTTCAGCCCCATGGTCCCAGAGAGAGAGAGGGCGACAGACAGTGAGGAATGCCCACACATCACTACCCCCGCCTCGCCATACAAATACAAAACCCCCACTGTACCACCACCCATCTCCTTCCCCTCTGTAACATGTCCCCTCTGTAGCGAAGGTCTAAAAACATTTTCTCTGGGACTCATAAGGACAGGGGCAGGCAGAGTACGGTTACCGTTTCTCTCCTTCAGCCTCTCGCCAGTTTCCTACGCACAGGCATGAAACGCTGCCTGCTGCCTGCCGCTGTGGCCAAGGTGGCCTGGGTGAGGGGAGGAGGGGGTGAGAGTGAGAGAGAGAGAGAGAGACGGGGGCCAACGGATTGGAATCCTGGAGTTCATGGTCTTCTTGCAGAGGAATAATACAGCCATTGTCTCCTGGCAATACAGCTATCTTCTATTATTCAAGCTGGCAAGGAACCTGCCATAGAGAGAAGGACCAGTGCTCGCCATCACAATCCCCTTACAACAAATAATTATAATAATAACGCTGGCAATGATTAAGATAATGGTAATATAACGAGGCCAGGGCTAACGAGTCATCCACTAATGAACACAGGGCGCTGGGAGTTTCAAAGCCCTTTTATCCAGCCGACTGGACTAATTTGTATCTGCTAGCCACAATAGACTATTGTGAATCCCCCCTGCCCCTCTTCGTCTCTCAGCAGTCTACAAACTCCACTAGTCTTTTTTTCTCCTACTTTAACCTCTCCCCATCGCTGCTGGAGCAACAAGGATGTCAAAGGTTGTCTGGCCTCTATGACCATAACAAGCAAGTTAATCTGCCCCGGCACTGGGTCCGGCTCATCCCAGGGCATGGGGGCTTTTTTTCCTCTTCTGGGTGCTGTAATTGCTGGCGCGGCGCGTCAGAGCTCAGGAGTGGAGTGCGATGTTCCGCACACTCGGCTTGGCTGCAAGCAGCCGGAGCACCACGCTAAAAAAACCTTGCTGCCTCAGTGTAAACCAGAAGTCTGACAGAAACGGTCTGAGATTTTTTGGTAATTTTTTTAACGCCGTCACTGAACCTTCCTCGATTAGGTTCTGCACTACAGAAAAGTTTTATGAATGTCAGCAGATGAATTGTTGTTTGTGAAAAAGTGAGAATATTTCCTCTACAAATGGGTTTTTATTTCCTGAAGCCAAACTACAGTTCTAGAAACAGGACACTGTAAAAGAACACGAGTACAGCATTGGCAGGACAATATTTCAGATCTGACATCCTGAATTGAGACAACAAGAAAAAAAAGAAGGGGACATGAGTCTCAAAGCTCTTAGAGAAAGAGGACTGTGACATCGACAAGACACAAAAGCAAACATCAATCCACTAATTAATAAAATCCACTCAATGTGAAGTTGAAGAATGGAGTTTTTAAAAAAAGACACAGAAACAGCTTTGTTTTTTCAAAAGACACTAAAGAAGAAAAGGGGGGAGAGTTTTTTAAGAAAAAAAAGGAAAGAAAGAAAGAGGAAGAAGAAGAAGAAGAAAACAGCTTTGGTTGCTGCCAACTCACCATCCACCAAGTCCTGGCCGAGATGTCGTAGCAGAGCTGCCATTTGATGGAGCCTTCCGCGTTTTTGCCTGCCATTACACTGTCAGCAAGCTTCATCTGATGCTAGTGCACTCACCGGAGATAAGACTCCTAATTGAGAAAACATTTGCACTGGCATGTTGGGCAACATGTAGCCTGCTCCATACCATATGGAATCATGGGTAAAAAAAAAAAAGAAGGTTTCTTGACAATGAACCAATCTCAAGCAGACCCCGTGGCAAGGTGAGCGGCAGTCATCTGCTCACAGAGCGCGCTGTCTTTAAAAAAACACCCGAATGTTGAGCCTTTTTTCCACCTCACTGAGTTCCTGAGGTCGTTTTTTTCCCCTCTTCAATTAGGGATTGTTCATCACCATCACCACCACTAGCCCGTTGACTTAGGTCTGCACAAGGTCTTCTATTATCTTGACTTTCTCCTCTCTTTTCTTGGGTGGAGTGGAGAGATTTAATAGGACAGAGTCAGGTAGAGAAAGGGAGTGAGGGCAGTGGGCTGAAGCGCCACAGGCTATTAGCCTGACATTTCTGCCGGACAGATGGAACTGCTTAAAGACTATCATGCAATGTTTTGTTTTGCGCCCCCCCACACACACTTTCCCTCCCCCGGCAAATGTCTATCTTTTGGCATAGGATCCACTAAAGCCCCCCCATTCTTGGCACTACTAATTTTGTATCTAGGCAAAGTCTGGACATTACGTGGAGGAATCAAGGCTGTGTGTAGCAATGCTGCCCAGAAGACATTTCACGCCTTTTAAAATTCTATTGAGGATAAGTAAGTGACCAAACTACTTTACTTTGAGTCATTTTCATAATTTTCCATTTCAGATGGTGCACTTTGAACTTTAGAGTACTATTGGGCTAAGGTAGATATTCTATATTAATATTTTTTACATTTAAAATGACAACCTGTACTTGTCTACATCACTTTATTATTTACCATGTTCACCACTGCATGCAGTACAATCAATTCACTAAGTCAAATTAGATTACTTTCTCTGTTTGTAATCGTTAAACGGAAAACGCCACCCAAAAACGATATTTTGGTATTTGTTTCCTTAGCGCATTGTTGACAAAGTCCCAAAATGTTTTGCAAGTCAGCATTCAAGTTTCAAGATAAATAACTTAAAAAAATACAGAAATACAGCCGGTATGATGCAAAACACAGCAAAAAAAAAAAACAGCTGTATTTCAGTTTTTTTTTTTTTTAGTTCTACTGTATATCTTGAAAACGTGATTGTTGACATGCAAAACACTTTGAGACTACATCAACAATGGACTAATTAAACAAATACCAAAAGATAGTTTTTGGGTGGAATTTTGCTTTAAGTGCATTGAGCAGGGCTAGAGGGCCAGGAGAGGTGATGCCTGGCCAGTGCTCTCTGAAGCTCAGGTTCCTCATCAGGGGGATTACCTGAACCAGTGGAGGTAGGAGGAGACAGTTTGCCCCATCAAACAGTTCTCCCATTGTAGCATAGCGGCTATGGAATTCGATTCAGCCAGAGATATGGCGAGTGCTTTTGGGAGGGGAGTAGAAGTGCACAGGTACACTGAAGACCAAAGGACCCGCAGAGGGGTTTGTAGGGAGGTAATCTTCAATTACACTTCTTGTGAGCACTTTTTTATTTTCTAGCACACTTCGTTCGCCAATAAACTATGAGAAAATGTTCCCGACCTTTCTCAGAACGGCTGAGATAAAACACTATAAGTATGAATTGGGGAATCTGATTCAACCTTATAAATTTGAATTCTTTATAAAAAGTAGATTTTATTAAATAAAAGTGTATCGTGTCAGATAAAGAAATCACAACAATAAAGTGAGGCAACAATTTAAATATTAATGCGCAACATGCTATTTCAATAAACATGTGGCTTTCAGAGACCTTGTTCTCTGACTACTTTTCACCATAAATTAAAAATGCTTTATTTTGTTTTACTCTTTTTAACGATCAGTCCAGTTTCTACATACATTTTCACATGCCTGCCTGCACATTATCAGTGCTGGCAGGCTGAATTATTAAAAGTCAAGAGGCAAGAATAATTGTTTATATAATCTCAATTAAAGGAATCACTACTATTTTTATTAGACATAGCTGACGTGGTTGGCAATGTAAGTCATTTTGCTATTACATTTAGTGGAGATTTTGCAAAGACCAGAGATGTGGGAAGTTCAGGATTGGTTACGTGTGTGTTTTGTGAGTTTGTGTGTTTGTGTGTGTGTGTGGGAGAGAGATTGGGGATAGAAGCCGTGTCACGCGGCGAGCGAGGGGCCGTTTACTGTACAGAGAGCCTCTACAGTCTGCACTATGACCACACACAATGCAAATTAGAATGCAAATTAGTCTGCAGCACATATTTACGCAGACAAGTCTTTCAGGCCTGTGTCACAAGAATGAATCAAGCAATAAATGAAAAGATTCCCTCACCCCCCAAAAAAACTATTTGAACAATAAATAAAAAGATTCAACGTATAGGTTTGATAAAAGTTGATATTACGTTAAGAATAGAACCACATCGACATTAAGTTCCTATATGGTTGCTACTAACAATCGTCACTGAGGTGAATAAATGTGACATGTTATCATATGGTATGCATGAGTTATGTGCTGAAATTATATTCTAAAATGTTATATGCAGACGGTAATTACAGTCAAATTGGAATGTTACATAATGCAATATTGATTCGAAGCAAAACATATAATAATACAATGTCTACCATTAAGAGCTGTTCTTCAATATCAGCAACTATGATTTCACATTTGAAACTAGCGTACAAAGAAAACGTTTTCAAAACATTTGAGGAGATTAAAACAATGTTAAAGAGAAAAGGCAGGAGGCAGTGTTGCACTGATGGGATTAACACTTATTAGAGCACTTCACAGTTAGATAGTGACGTTTTTTACAAGTTAAGATTGACAATCATGTCCTCTGTTCCATTTACAAGCTATGATAAAGATGGATTTTTCTTCATTCTCTCTTGCTTACTTTTTTCAGAGTATCAGTATGTCATCAACACGGTGCGTTTTGCAGTCAGAAGTCCGCTATATGTTAATTTTCCCATATTATAATTTGACATGGATACCTTAATTTTAACCAACAGTTTACTAAACACAGTGTATCAAAAAAAAGTACAAAATCAAGTAAATTAGGCTGCAAATAAAATGCATTTATTACAAAAATATCTTGGAGCTGCCGGATTGGTGGTATTTTACTAACTTATTGACTGGGCTGTAGTGGAGCAGGTTGAGAACTTCAAGTTCCTTGGTGTCCACATCACCAACGAACTATCATGGTCCAAACACACTAAGACAGTCGTGAAGAGGCCTATTCCCCCTTTGGCATGGGTCCTCAGATCCTCAAAAGGTTCTACAGCTGCACAATTGAGAGCATCCTGACTGGTTGCATCCCTGCCTGGTATGGCAACTGCTCGGCCGATCGCAATGCACTACAGAGGGTAGTGTGTACAGCCCAGTACATCACTGGGGCCAAACTCCCTGCCATCCAAGACCTCTATACCAGGCGGTGTCAGAGGAAGGCCCTAAAAATGGTAAAAGACTCAAGTCACCCTAGTCATAGACTGATCTCTCTGCTCCCGCACGGCAAGCGGTACAAGAGCGCCAAGTCTAGGTCCAAAAGGCTTCTTAACAGCTTCTACCCCCAAGCCATCAGACTTCTGAACAGCTAATCAAAGGGCCACCAGAACCCTCTTTTACGCTGCTGCTACTCTCTGTTTATTATCTATGCATAGTCACTTTAACTATACCTACTTGTACATATTACCTCAATTACCTCGACTAACCGGTGCCCCTGCACATTGACTCTGTACCAGTACCCCTGTATAAAGCCTCGCTATTGTTATTTTACTGCTGCTGTTTAATTATCTGTTATTTTTATTTTCTATTTTTTTCTTGAAACTTCTTAAAGCATTCATGTAATGTCCACACCTGTATTCGGCGCATGTGACAATTAAAGTTTGATTTGATCTGTGCCTTGAATCACACCACAGCAAGAAAAAAACGAATTGCAAATAAAAAACAATGCGTATAATAATCTTTATTAGTACTATCACTACACACTTGGGAGGCAGACATGCAAAAAATTTCATGACGTGATTTCTTAAATTTCAGCATATCATATTGAACGCACCAATGCCTTGCAGATCTGTTGTTTGAGAATAAAAGTTGGAAAAAATGTTGGGTTCAATCTAAGGGGATAAACAATAGGATTAATTAATTCTGGTGATTCAACATCAGAAGGATTCATTAATTCTGGTGATTCAACATCAGAAGGATTAATTAATTATGGTGATTCAACATCAGAAGGATTCATTAATTCTGGTGATTTAAAACATCAGAAGGATTCATTAATTCTGGTGATTCAACATCAGAAGAATTCATTAATTCTGGTGATTCAACATCAGAAGGATTAATTCATTCTGGCGATTCAACATCAGAATGATTCATTAATTCTGGTGATTCAACATCAGAAGGATTCATTAATTCTGGTGATTTAACATCAGAAGGATTCATTCATTCTGGTGATTCAACATCAGAAGGATTCATTCATTCTGGTGATTCAACATCAGAAGGATTCATTATTTCTGCTGATTTAAAGCATCAGAAGGATTTATTAATTCTGGTGATTTAACATCAGAAGGATTAATTAATTCTGGCGATTCAACATCAGAAGGATTAATTAATTCTGGTGATTCAACATCAGAAGGATTCATTATTTCTGCTGATTTAAAGCATCAGAAGGATTTATTAATTCTGGTGATTCAACATCAGAAGGATTCATTAATTCTGGTGATTCAACATCAGAAGGATTCATTCATTCTGGTGATTCAACATCAGTAGGATTCATTAATTCTGGTGATTCAACATCAGAAGGATTCATTAATTCTGGTGATTCAACATCAGAAGGATTCATTAATTCTGGTGATTCAACATTAGAAGGATTCATTAATTCTGGCGATTCAACATCAGAAGGATTCATAAATTCTGGTGATTCAACATTAGAAGGATTCATTAATTATGGCGATTCAACATCAGAAGGATTCATCAATTCTGGTGATTTAAAATATCAGAAGGATTTTGTAATCTGTCATTTTTATATTTTCAGTTCATCTAATATGGTCACTTAAGTGACATGTGATTACCTAATAACTTCCCAACTTGTGTCAATGTATGTTTTTTTAACCAATCTGTCATTTCAAATGAAAGGCTAAACAAATGATACAAGCCAGGCTTAGTCATAGTATAGGACAACAGTGCTTTAAACAGTGCTTTATAACAGTGATTTATAACAGTGATTTATAACAGTGCTTTATAACAGTTCTAAACTGAAACCTGTAAAAGGGAGATCGTTCCTGCACCTTTTTCCAATTTATCCCCAAATCCAATAAATTAACCAAATGTGTGCATTAGGTTACTTCCTCTTGCTAACAATAATTCAAAATGCTGAAAAAAGAAACATGATTTTCAACATCTGTTTTGCTTTTCCTCTTTGTGAAACATGGATGTACCCCTAGGCAGGCCTGCCCAGCGCTGTACCTGGTGCGCCGCTCCGAGAAGCTCGCTGAAGCCAGAGGAACCGTCAGAGACAGTGTTCTGTGTGATAATCTAGTCCCTGAGCTGAGTATCCTTACTGCTTCCTGGGAGAGGATTAGGCCTAGCCAAGTAGACCAAATACAGCAAACTTTGAAATAAGTATCCCACAACATTTTTCTAATAGCTAAGTTGAACAGTCTTGGAAACTTCTTTCCGGGCACCTTTTTCCCTGTATTTATCTGTCGCATTGGCACTTGCAGAACATAAGCACCCAGTGAAGCATTTGACAAAACCCAGGAAGCTTTACTCCAAACAAGGGAATTTGTTTTCATGCCTTTTTCCTCTCTGATTGTTGTCAGATGCCGTTGTGTTCCAGGTTGTTAAAACTGTAGAGGAGAAAGCATGCACCAAAATAAATAATATTTCTTGTTTATATACTCAACGTATATATAATATACAGTATAAACCACAAGCAACGTATTTGAACTTCGACTGCAGGAAACGATTAACCTGAAGTCTCTATCAGGGTCATCAGCCATGGGAAGTGAGCTAGCACATCAGCAGTGAAGTGCCAGTGAAGATCCCTCGTATTGGTTTTCTCAACATCGTGGCAGATGGGTTTTCTCAACATCGTGGCAGATGAGAGCGAGTGAAAAAGCAGCTGCCTGAATCCAAGCTCATTGGTGCGACAGGCCTGATGTGTTAGTGACTTGTGGTTTGGCTGGAGTCTCTTCTAAGTGTGGATGCTAAGTGAGGACAGTAATAGGGATCTGCTGCGCGTGTGCACCAGCGATTAGAAATGTGCCACACATAGGCCTTGGTTCCACTTCCAGGCATTCGCTGTAGTAATCTACAAAATGGGTCAATTTGCCAGAGGAATAATTAATCCATTGTTTTCCCAGAGCAAGAAAAAAAAAAAAATCTTCTGTGAGTAGAATTCAGAACACCCTGGGACCACCATCTACAGTAAAATCTATGTAAAACAATACTCACACAAAATACTGTCATCCACATGTAATACCTACTAAGCTCTAAGGGCAGAATACTAACTTGAAATACACACGCAACTTCAACTGAAGCGCAAATCTGTAAATAAACAACAATGCATCTGAAGTTTGAATTTGATCCTAAATCACCCAATTAGTCAGGCGAACTGTGTTGTCTATTTCTCAGAAATACAAATCTGTGTAAATAAATCAAAACAATTATTCCTATCAAACCCACTGAAAGACAAGGACAAGAGAATATCAGAGTATGAATAATGGATGTCACAAGAGAATAACTGGGAGTATGTGAGACAGCAAAAAGGTTAATACATTCAGGTAGTGCGTCCAGTACACAGCCTCAGACCTGACACCTTACATTACAGCCACCTGGTCCTATATACTTTTGTGAGAATGTGTGTGTGTGTGTGTGTGTGTGTGTGTGTGTGTGTGTGCGTGTGTGTGTGTGTGTGTGTGTGTGTGTGTGTGTGTGTGTGTGTGTGTGTGTGTGTGTGTGTATGTCCAAACACACCGAATACAGAGTCTTCAACCAGCCACAGAGCTGGCAGAGATGGGTTTAATAGAGGAAGCAGGAGGTAAAGGAAAGTAAGGGGCTTGAGTACCATCTGCCTCTTCACTGCTGACAGAGACAAGACGTACGATCAATGCCTCTCCACTGCTGAAAGAGCCAAGACGTACTGTCAATGCCTCTACACTACTGACAGAGACAAGACGTACGGTCAATGCCTCTACACTACTGACAGAGACAAGACGTAGGGTCAATGCCTCTCCACTGCTGAAAGAGCCAAGACGTACTGTCAATGCCTCTACACTACTGACAGAGACAAGACGTACGGTCAATGCCTCTACACTACTGACAGAGACAAGACGTACGGTCAATGCCTCTACACTACTGACAGAGACAAGACGTAGGGTCGATGCCTCTCCACTGCTGAAAGAGCCAAGACGTACTGTCAATGCCTCTACACTACTGACAGAGACAAGACGTACGGTCAATGCCTCTACACTACTGACAGAGACAAGACGTACGGTCAATGCCGCTACACTACTGACAGAACAAGACGTACGGTCAATGCCTCTACACTACTGACAGAGACAAGACGTACTGTTAACTCCTCTTCACTGCTGACAGAGACAAGACATACGGTCAATGCCTCTCCACTACTGACAGAGACAAGACATGCTGTCAATGCCTCTCCACTGCTGACAGAGACAAGACGTACTGTCAATGTCTCTCCACTGCTAACAGAGACGAGACGTGCTGTCAATGCCTCCGCACTGCTGACAGAGACAAGACGTACTGTCAATGCCTCTCCACTGCTGACAGAGCCAAAACGTACAGTCAATGCCTCTCCACTGCTGACAGAGCCAAAACGTACAGTCAATGCCTCTCCACTGCTGACAGCTACTTATACCCTGGGACCTTAAGCCACATCTTAATGGATCATCAGGGTACACTCATCAATTTTAGTGGTGAGAGTTGATGGCCAAAGCTGTCATCCTGTTGTCAGCCAGCAGCAACCCACACTCATCCCAAGGCTCCCAAGCCCATGCCACCTTGTCCCCGCCCACCCACACCACCTTGTCTCCGCCCGCCCACTTCACCTTGTCCCCGCCTGTCCACGCCACCTTGTCCCCGCCTGCCCACGCCACCTTGTCCCCGCCTGCCCACGCCACCTTGTCCCTGCCTGCCCACGCCACCTGGTCCCCACCCACGCCACCTTGTCCCCGCCCAGCAGCCCAGCAGTGAGCCCACTATCTACTCAAAACCTACTTACACAACAATCCATACATAGCCTACACACAGCTGATTATGCACTGTTAAAGAGTACACATTTGATGAATAGTTTTCTAAATGATTTATAGATTTTACAATGGAAATAATATATAATCTAACCAATTAGTGGTACTAACTGTAGTGGACCTTTGCACTGTAAAACACACTGGGATGCGCAGCCTCTCCACGAGGGAAGGGGGATTGCTGTACAATACATCAACCACTCTGGTTAGGTGAGGCTAGAATGAATCAATAAGGCCCGAGAGGGTGTGGTATATGGCCAATATACCACTGCTAAGGGCTGTTCTGATGCACGACGCAACGCGGAGTGCCTGGATACAGCCCTTAGCTGTGGTATATTGTCAATATACCACAAACCCCAAAGGTGCTTTATTGTTATTATTAACTGGTTACCAATGTAATTAGAGCAGTAAAAATACAGGTTTTGTCATACCCGTGGTATACGGTCTGATATACCACAGCTGTCAGCCAATTAGCATTCAAGGCTCGAACCATCCAGTTAATTATGTGGATTTTCACACAAACCTTAGGCTATACTATCTTAACAGCTGCAATTTACTGCCAGCTGAGAATATGATACTAGGGATATGTTCTTAAGCTAATAATTCAGCTTTAAGAGTGTTAATTGCAAAAATGTCAGATACCAAATGCCAACTGTATGTTTTTGTACATCCAAATACTTTATCTCACCATGCCATTGGTATCGGCAGACAATTTTCCGGTCCAATGAAGAGGGGGGCGGTTGGAAAGGTATGAGGCACGTCTTAGAAATTTGCTTTCACTGACACCAACACGGCGCCTACAGCACCAGCAGCGAACAGACTTCCTTTCTAAATTTTGGGATCTTTACAAACACCCAAGATACAGAACTGTGCAAGTTTATACAGGCTTCTGACAGAGTTCTATACAATGATGTATATAAACCCTGGGTTGCTGATGCTATGTATTGGCCAAGAACAAAATTACTTGTATTTAAGTATGTTTTTGTTGTAGTGGGGACAGTAACATTAGTAGTTTCAAAAAAATGTTTTATATATTTTTTAAATTATTTATATGTATGTTTACCTCATATAATGTAACTTAAAAGTATGCATTAAGGTGTCTGTAATAGAATAAACGTGGCAAAAATGAATGTAGACTTTAATAAATGCATTTCTATAGTTGGTAGGCCGTCATTGTAAATAAGAATTTGTTCTTAACTGACTTGACTAATTAAATAAAGGTTAAATAAAATACAGTTTAAATAAATATTTTACACTGGTGGTGGAGTGCCAAGATGCAGGCCCCGGAGCTTCAAAACAGTGCCACCTGTTAGCCTTCTAGTGTATCAATAAATCATTGGTCACCCAATTTGCATTCAACGTTTAAAATGTGTGTCTTATTTCAATGAAATTACGGGCAAAATAACTCAGTCGAATATTTCAGTCCAGGTTCAACGACTGTAGCGAGAAACCAAAATTCCACAACAGTTGGGAAGAGGTCAACAATCACTGAAGCGTGTGTAGAGTCCTGAATAGGCTACCTGTGTCAGGTGAGTAGGCCTAGCCTATTTTAGAATCAGAATCACATTTCAGATGTGTTTATGTAATTACATCAGATAGGCCTATAAGTATTGTTTTAGAATCAGACTAACATCTGAATGTAATAAATTCTTATATAAATGTTCTATAAAAATATTAGGATATTTCTGATTTCTTGGCCATACTGATTTGTACTTGACTGACACGCATTCATTCAAAAATTGTGTACACAAATCCCTTTTATCTGTAATACATAATTCTCATTCAGTATTATTCAGGCATCTTCCTGTGTCCAGTCCATCACAAGAGAACTGAACAGAGCACAGGAAAAGGGAAATAGTGCAGGGAGTGGGTTACCATGTCGCTAATGAAAATAATATGGCAACTCTGTATTTCTCCTTTAATGAAGAAGGCCAATCATTTTTTTATCTACGCTTTTTTTTGTGATGTGTGTGTGTGGGGGGGAGGGGGTTGCATCTCACATTTCCCCCTCACATAATGGCCCCATTGTTGTGACTGCAGATTAGTGACTGGAACTGAACAAAATACCTGCTCTCCCCTGAGTCAGTTACCTGAAAGCTCACATTAATTCCTCCTACCTTTGAAATTCTCACACAAGGCTGCTTCAATGGTTAGTCAGACCAGGTGGCTTTCATTTACTTATTTAGTATGGCTTATGTTTAGCAGATGGAATTAGCCTGTCCATCTTTGTGAGAATACAGTGAAATCTTCTTTGATATCAGACCATTCGTTGAGTGTAGAAATTACTTTCATTTGGACTTGATAATAATTCCCCCTTAGAACAGGTACATCCAGAATGATACTACGCTGAAGAGTTGATGAATGGAGGCATTAATTGAAAATGGTCACTATAGGAACACAGCGTGATGCGGTTTTGGCTGCGGGCCTTGCCAGCGAGGTTAAGCGCTGAAAGAAAAATGGGCTGTAAGTGAAGAAAAACAGAGAAAGGGAGACTTGAGGGAGGGAGCAGTAGGACAGGGACACAAAGGACAATGTGGGGGATTGAAGGTGACACACTCGCTCTCTCTGCTCAAAATGAAGGCAATAACGGAGAATTTCACAAAAAACACAGGTAGCACTGATAATTGTAGGTAATCATTTAGTATAAAAGTGGAGATATGTCCTTACTTTGAAGGACCCTCTACATGAAGTAAGAAGTTAGTGTACAACATATTAGGAACACCTTCCTAATGGGTGGTGGACCATTCTTGATACACATGGGAAACTGTTGTGTGAAAAACCCAGCAGCGTTGCAGTTCTTGATGCACTCAAACCGGTGCACCTACTACCATACCCCGTTCAAAGACACTTAAATCTTTTGTCTTGACCATTTACCATCTGTATGGCAGACATACAATCCGTATCCATTGTCTCAAGGCTTAAAAATCCTTCTTTAACCTGTCTCATCCCCTTCATCTACACTGATTGAAGTGGATTTAACAGGTGACATCAATAAGGGATCATAGCTTTCACCTGGATTCACCTGGTCAGTCTGTCATGGAAATGTCTTAATGTTTTGTACACTCAGTGTATATTTCGCAAGTGTGTGGGTCCAACAAAACCTTGAAAGTTTTAAACTCAGTTAATGAGCATCCCAGAGTCTCCTCTGTGGCCATGAACCTGAAACCTCACTGATACCACAGTACCCATAGGTTGTCCAATCTACAGTGCTTGACTTGGGCAGGAGCTCAACGGAGCCGAGTACCGGCACCTCAAATATTCTACTGCTTGAGCTCCTGTTCCTCTTATAGAATATTAGCTCAATAGTATTGTGGAACTCCTGCACCTAAATATAAACAGTACTGGAACCCAAAATGAGTACCAGCACCTATTTCAGTCCAAGTCAAGTACTGCCTATCTACCTATGTGAATGAAGGGCCAGCCCAGTGCAGGTCCCTTTCTTAGGCGTGGACGGTGATGTCACGACGGGGTGTGTAAGCAGACCAAAGAGCAGCGCAGTAATTGTTCGTTATATCCATTTAATAAAGAATGATATTGAACTAACAAACAACACAAGAACAGGTATTCACAAACACTAGTCACATTAACTGACATGGAAGACAATGACCCACACACAAGTGTGTGACATAGATAGATAGATAGATAGGTACTTTATTGATCCCCCGGGGGGGAAATTTCATTGTCAAGCAGCTACAACAAAACACAGGGCAGGTGCAAAATGCCACAACGAAAGTACACAAAAGACAGATACACGGTACATGATACATAGAGCGGCAGTATGAAAAAGTATAGAAATACAAGATATCTGGAGTGCAAAAAAAAGCTATAAAAGGACATTGCATAGTATGGGTGGTTGGCTGAATATGTACACTATACGTTGGTGGATGTTGGATGGTTAACTATACTATACAGGTCGATGGCAGAGAAATACTTCAGTAGCTAAAAATGCGTATGATATGAGCGAGGGTAATAATAGTTTACTAATAGACAGACTGGCTAAATGAACAGGTAAGTGAAAATTTTGCATGGTTAAATTAGCTGTACAGTTAGGTATACAGTTATATTTACAGATAAGTGAATACTTGCATGTTTACACAAACTGTACAGGTAAATGACAGGAAGAGATACTTTAATAGCTAAATGTGTGTATGATATCATTTGGGGTAATAATAGTAATTCCCTTAAAAATACAGTCCTTAGTGCGCAGGGTTTAATTACAGACAACTGCACTTATTGCACATTCGATATACTAAAAGCAATGAGAAAAGGTGCAACTGGCAGGATACTAATATGCATTCCTGAGTGAATGCCTACGTCCAATAATTACTTACAATATTGCATGTGATATAATATAACAACTGTACATGAGTATGTATATACAGACCTGTATGAATAAATAGGTCCTGAGTGGATGAGTGCTGACGGACCAGAGTTACTCACGGATGGATGCATAATTGTTGAACTAGGTCCTAGCACCCCAACAGTTCCAGATCTATGTTGCCGACGGCACGGCACCCCGGTGAGGCATTATACAGTCTCATAGCCGCCGGCAGGAAGGACCTCCTGTAGCGCTCTCTGGCACACCGTGGTGGGATCAGTCTGTGACTGAAAGTGCTCCTCTGCGTCATAACCATAGCGTGCAGAGGGTGGGTGACGTTGTCCATGATGGCCAGCAGTTTGGCCAGGATCCGTCTCTCCGCCACCTCCTCTAGAGTGTCAAGGCTCATCCCCAGGACAGAGCTAGCCTTCCTGATCAGCTTATTTACCCGAGAAGCATCACCGGCTTTGATGTTTGCTCCCCAGCACACCACTGCAAAAAAGATGGCACTGGCCACCACAGACTGGTAGAAGGTATGCAGTAGTTTACTGCACACGTTGAAGGACCTGAGCCTCCTCAGAAAGTAGAGTCGGCTCTGGCCCTTTTGGTACAGGGCCCCGGTGTTACCAGCCCATTCCAGTCTGTTGTCCATATGGACACCCAGGAACTTGTATGACTCAACCATTTCCACATCCATCCCCTTTATAGGGACTGCAGTCAGTTGTGCCTTGGTTCTCCTGAAGTCCACCACCATCTCCTTAGTTTTGCTGATGTTGAGCTGAAGGTGGTTCTGCTCACACCACAACACAAAGTCACTGATTGTGCTCCTGTACTCCTCCTCCTGCCCACCCCTGATGCACCCTACAATAGCAGAGTCATCCGAGAACTTCTGTAGGTGGCATGTTTCAGAGTTATATCTGAAGTCTGAGGTGTACAGGGTGAACAGGAAGGGGGACAGGACCGTACCCTGGGGGGCCCCTGTGTTGCTAACTGCCCGTTCTGACACACCGCTCTGTAGTCGCACAAATTGTGGCCTACCGGTCAGGTAGTCCGTGACCCAGGAGACTAAGGGTGCTTCCACTTTCATCCTCCTCATCTTCTCACCCAGTAGCAGGGGCTGAATGGTATTGAAGGCACTGGAGAAGTCAAAAAACATGACCCTCACAGTGCAACCTGCATTGTCCAGGTGAGAGTAGGCCCTCTGCAGAAGGTAGATGATTGCATCATCCACCCCAATGTTGCGCTGGTATGCAAACTGCAGGGGGTCCATTGATGAACACACCAGGGGTCTGAGGTGAGCGAGGACTAACCTTTCCAGGGTCTTCATGATGTGGGATGTTAGCGCTACAGGTCTGAAGTCATTCAGGACAGTGGGGTGTGCCTTCTTGGGCACTGGGACGAGGCAGGATGTTTTCCACAGCACAGGGACCCTTTCTAGGCTCAGGCTAAGGTTGAAAAGACGCTGGAGTATTCCACACAGTTGGTCAGCACAGACCCTCAGCACCCTTGGGCTGATGCCATCAGGGCCCGCCGCTTTCCACTGGTGTAGTCTCTCCAGCTCTCTCTTCACTTGGTTGGTGGTGAAAGCCAGCCCAGGTGGGGAGGGAAGGGGGGTGTTGAGGATCAGTCCAGGGGGGGCAGGGGCGGAGGTGGGGTCACTGATTGTCTCAGCAGAGGTGCTGTGAGCAAAGTGGGGGTGGGATAGCCGTGAGGGTGTGTGGTCTGGGGAGCTGGAGGGGAGGTGGACAGGGCCAGTATCGAACCTGTTAAAAAATTGGTTCAGCTCATTGGCTCTGTCCTGGGTCCCCTCCGTCTGCCCACTGTTTGACTTTTTGAAGCCAGTGATATTTCTCATTCCCTTCCACACCTCTCTCACCTGGCTCTGCCTCAGCTTGTCCTCCATCTTTTCCTTATACAAACATAAGTAGGCTCCCCAATTAGAGACAACGCATAGCAGCTGCCTCTAATTGGGGACCCAACACAAAACACCACACAGAACTAGATAAACTAGATCTGTCAGGCTCTGACCATGGCTAATTACATGAGCCAAAGGCTTCTCTACGGCTAGAGCCTGACAGGTGAGCTCTAAAATATCCTGAGCCCATGGTCCGCCTGAGCAGCTCCCCCCGACCCCCAAGCGCCTGGCAATCAGAAGGGGAAAAATGTGCCCCTCCCCCTTTACGTCTGTTTAGCATAATTACGTTGATCTGCCTAGAGTAAGACTCAGCGCTCCCATGCCTTCTGCCACTGTGCACGGGCTGGACACGTTATGGCCAACCTCTGTGGGCTGGATATGAACACAACACTTAGAAACAGTCTCGACTGGTAGCACAACAGAATATTGAAGTTGTTGCTATGGTAACTGAACATGTTTACCAGTCTTTTCCCCTCAGGACTATTAGTGTATGTAACTGTAAAACATACCAAATACTTGCAAGTCACTGACTTTTCTCTTGATGCTTTTTAAATATGAATTTGCAATGCAAATACATGTTGACTAATATTGAGCAAAATGTTTATGGTAATTCCAGATGATTGTGGGAGATAACTGAGCAAGAAACCAGCACACATCCTCTTTAGGCTCTGTGTTTCGTGTTTAAAATGTAAACATAGTGTATGTGTACACCACTATTACCAGCAAAAATAAGTGACAAAAAAGGCACAATGTGTATCCCCAGGAAAGCCTCCACCTCCTCCTTCTAACAGAATGCTCTCCCTTTCTGAAAGGCTTCATTTTTGGAAGGGCTTGGTTATCAAACCAAAACGTTAAACCCAAAACAGGAAAATGATTTTTATGCCGCGTATTTTCTAGGCTTTTAATTGGAGGGACATCACTTTTTTAATTTTGGAAACACCGCAGCATGGAAACATATGTCCACCAAACCCTAGCAGATGTCCTTCTGACTAAGTAGAGGCAGCTTCTCTACCTTTTTGTCCATATTCTTTTCTTTGTACGGAGTAGTGATTTTCACACACACACACACACACACACACACACACACACACACACACACACACACACACACACACACACACACACACACACACACACACACACACACACACACACACACACACACACACACACACACACATACACAACATTCATAAAAACAAATATTATCTGTGTAGCGACTTGCAAGATACGGAAACGGCAAAGCAGCATTGTAGCTCTCAGTGGAAACAGCCAAGACACTGAGGTTGGAAGAGAGAAGGGGTCATGGCTAGATAGTCTACATGTCAAAATGACATCAAAAGTAAAACATAAATATGTATTTTAGCTAACCCGTAACCTAATTCTCCTAACCTGCTATGTGAATTCTCCTAACCTGCTACGAAAAGTCAATTCTGGTCCATTCTGACATAAACTGTATACTATCTAGTCAAAACCAGAGAGAGGGGCCAAAAAGAAGAAACAGAAGATGTATTGTGGCAGTGTTGCCAACTGCAGCCTGCCCTGTGTTGGCAGCGCCATCCGTCCATGCGCTTCCCTTTCCAGTGAGTGGAGATTAACAGACAAGCCGAGCAGTCTGGCAGTTACCCTGGAGCCGGAGAGGGTGATGTCCCCCAAGAGCGAATTACAGAACCCTCTGCATGTCCTGATACTGTTCGTCAAAACACACCCCAAAAAAGTCCTAATATCGCCTGGTCCATTTGATTGTTTAAGAAATACTTGCTCTGGCAACTCTTCCTGCTCTTTTTGCCTGATCCTGCTTAATCCGATCTGCCAACATATTGCACCTCCGTTTGATCTTTTTGTTATTTTTGTCATTCACATATTTCCTCAATGTCACAGTTTTTTCCCCCAATGTGAATGTCAATAAGACAAAATAGGAACTGTATAGGGCCGATACAATGAAGAGAGCCGAAGACCAGACACAAAACACAACGGGGCAAAACTAGAATGTTCTTGTGCTGGTTGTTGGCTACGTACTGTACATTTCAGGGTCAGTGGACTGAAAGAAACCTTGGCTCAGTCCAGGAGACCTGGAGAGTTGCCCCAGAGCCAGACTGTCTTCCCCTGGAGGCCCCCAGGTCTGGGGGCAGGGGGCTGGGTGGTGGGGAGGTGGGTGCTGGACCAGGCCAGGGTCTAATGAGGGCCAGTGCCAGCCCAAGTCCTGAAATCTGATCCTTAAGATCCTCTCTCGCCAGCCAGGTTTCTGTTTACCCCATTTCAACAGAGTGCCAGAATACCAAATGTTAATATGAGGCATTGATACCACACCAGTGTTACAGTGGGCAGGGCGGTGCGGCAGAGATGTGTGTTTGACATGGAGCATCATGTGTCTATTCCAGAAAGATACACCAGGGACTCAACAGGACTCGGGTTGCAGTGATGTTCGAGAGCAACGCTGTTCTACATCTCATTAAATGATAAGGAATAACATTGTCTAAAATGTGCTCGTTTGGAAAAAACAATTGTCCAATAAAATACAGAAAGTCAGTCTCTACATTAAAGGTGCAAGTTAAAGTAATTGTAGATTTGCATATTGAGATGTAGTTATATTAAAAACACTAATGTAGTGCAGTCAGTACAGTACATTTATCACAGAAGATAGTTGACCCATTGACCATGTGTTGTATTGTATGAACAGTAAAACCAATTGGGGCTATTGGTTGGTATGCTGTATAGACACTGCTGTTTTTATGAGCGCTGGAACCGAGCCATGAAAGGTTGTATTCAAAATGGTCCGAGCCCCTGCCTGCCCTCCAGCGCTCTGTAGCTCTACAGTTAACACCCCCATCCACGTCAATTTCAGGTCAAGGATGTTTGAAATTGCTACCCTAATTTAAATGAATGGAGTTAAACCAGGAAGGGCATGGTGAAATACTGGGTTGTGTTCATGTGGGCACATAATGGAAAACATTTTTAAAAGTTTTGCAATGGAAATGAACATTTAAGGTTTTTTAATGAGTCCCGGTAGTCCCTCCTTGTTTCAGTCAGTTTTCTTCAGTTTGGTGCATAAGGAACACAATCCTGTTATATTGACGGGGTTGAGATTGTGCATTCGAGTCATTCTTCATCACCTTTGAATAGCACCAACTGCTCGGTGGGGACTCCAATAAGGCCGCCTGCATGCGTAGCGGTGCTAGCTAACTGCTGTGACAGTAGCCTGTGCAGGGGCTGTCCCGGCCTCTGCGACGACAGCGCTGATCACCAGAGATTAATAGTTATTAATGAAGCTGGGGACTTCCACTGTGTCACATGAGGACACAGTCATTAGTAAGCATCTTTAATTACACTCATTAGCCCAAGCTTGTCCTCCCTAAACAGTCCATTTCACATCCACACCTCTCCTTCTGTGACAATACCTTAAAATAAGTTCAGTACTTTGAAAACAAGTTAGGAATTTCGAATGACAGAGTTGAGAAGTGTTCCACCTCAGATATTCTACTGTAAACTCCTTATTGTTCTCTTGTATCCAGACCATGTAATGTGGTGTTGCAAAGGCTATAAAGGCATAAATGAGGACCGGCTTTACCAAAGAAGGAAGTATTTTTGTTCTCGGTGCCCCCCTGAGGAAGTCTTTTTGTTCTCGGTGCCCCCTGTTGCTGGGAGGGTTCGTGTGAGTCAGTAGACTGACAGATTCTGGGTAATAAGTGTTCAAACAAGATAATTAACGAGTGTCAAGTGGAGCTGCAGTAGTTAGCTCTATTAGCCCCGGCTTTAGACTGGCGCTGTCCCTCCGGTTCTGCCATAGGGTTCTGCCGCAGGGTTCTGCCATAGGGTTTTACAGGCTTTGGCTCGCACTTTAGTATGCGTCAGCACTCAGCAGCACCATCTCACTCCTTGGCTGCATCCCAAATGGCACCCTATACCCTACATAGTGCACTACTTTTACCAGAGCCCTTTGGGCCCTTTTCAAAAGTAGTGCGATATATAGGGTGTCATTTGGGATGCAGCACTCTTGGCCCGTATTTAAACGGGATGCATTACTGCATTAGAAGGGTCAGACATTTTGCACATGTCGTCGTATTGCATTGTCCAAATTGGAGAAAGTAGATACAGATAACTGACTAAATAAATGAAACACCAACATGAAGTGTCTTGATGGCGTTGGGCCACCACGAGCCAGAACAGCTTCAATGCGCCTTGGCAGAGATACTACAAGTGTCTGGAACGCGATACCATTCTTCTGTTGATGGTGGTGGAAAACGCTGTCTCAGGTGCGGTTCCAGAATCTCCCATAAGTGTTCAACTGGGTTGAGCTTTGGTAACTGAGACACACACACACACACCCTTTAAACACCCTATGCTCCGTTGAGAACCCTCTTTCAAAGTCACTGAGATCTCTTCTTCTAGCCATGGTAGCCAAAATCATGGGCAACTGGACATTTTTATACGTGACCCTAAGCATGATGGGATGTTAAATATTTAATTAACTCACGAACCACACCTGTGTGGAAGCACCTGCTTTCAATATACTTTGTATCCCTCATTAACTGAAGTGTTTCCTTTATATTTTAGGCCTGTACATCATATCAAGAAACTTTTTTTTAAAAAGTGACATATAGGTAGATTAATAAAATTTCAGAGCCAGGCTGATTTAAGGTGTCCGCATATTTTCCAGCCGAAACAGTTCGGAAGAGTTTGTGCATATATTATGACAACATTTTGTGGACTTTTCGGCTGTTCAGGTACACTACATTTTTTCTCAAGGCCAGCTGAAGTTCGGGAGCCGAAGTCTATGCCCCTTCGTCCGTGATTGGTCAATTGTAAGGATTCTTCAATAAAGTAATTGTCATCTAACGAGAGACAACTTGTTCTTATGCAAATTTTTTCATTGAGAAATGCTGTACCAAACATCTTAGTTAGATGTAGAATTGCACGACTAAGATATCCTATGCAAAAACGTCAAAATTAATGACAGATTTTTCAAGTTATCTTAGATAAATGCAGATTTTATAAGGGAGTGTATATTGGTTTAGGAGTCTCAAAATGGACAAACTTTACTATTGCCACTTTTTTCTCATTTTTTCAAGTGAAGGTCTTTTAAAGGGAGTATGCGAGCACACTCGTTCAGTTCGCCTAGCCGACTTCGGCTAGCAACCAGCCGAACTGAAGCATGCTGACAGCTTTACAGACTTAGTTGATATTTTACAATTAGCAAGTTGTAGCTGCACTTGTGTTATTCTGTCTCGCTTCCATACACTAAGCTCTGAATGGAACCAGAGAGGTCTGAGTTCTCCTTATTTGGTAGTAAGTGTTTGTCTGGTCCTAATGCTTCTGTGTGCACATAAACACAAATCCAGGACTCCTGCACTCAGTGAGAAACGGTGCCACTGGACAGAGGAGAGAATTTACGTTTTTTTTTCAGAATATATTTAAATTCTGGAAGAGACTGACTCAGTGGAGTCCCTGTCAAAAATGGTAGAATATTTACCTCCACTTCCTCCACACAGAAACGATCAGAGATGGATGGCATGAGAGTTAGTGATGCAGAAGTATCTAAGATGGTACAATGAAGAGGTGTGGGCCCCAATGTTGTGTCCTTGACCACCCTTCCCTGCTGGGCTAGACCTGGACCACAACCCTGCATTTAGTCATGCTTCCAGAGGGGCTTCATTTGATTGGCAGATACACATTGGACACCAGCTCTAAACAGTATCCACCCCTAACAGAGCCCGAGCCAAAATTCAATCATTCCATAATTGTCTTCGACACACAATGTGAGGGTGTGGGTAATATTGGCGGCGGTATACCTCACGTCCTGAAATTGATTCGGTGACAGCAATATGAACATGAATTATCAAAATAATAATAATGATTAACATCAATTTTACTTCCTTCCTCCCGGCAATTCATAGATCAAAGCTCTCATTTAGACAGATGATACTTTCAATTGTCTCTTCTAATTTAAAAAGGACACAAGAATCCAAGAATTAGGGTAGCCTTTTGTTTCTTCCATTCTACAGAACCACTGGGTTAACTAGGCTTAGTAAAATATTTATACACTATGAACCTTAAAGGGACAATCTGCAGTTGGTATATACATTTTTTGACTTATAAATAAATTATATGTACCCCCTTGATTCTTGAAGAATGTACACTGAACAAAAATATTAACGCAACAATAAACAATTTCAAAGAGTTACAGTTCATATAAGGAAATCCGTCAATTTAAATGAATAAATTAGGCCTTAATTTATGGTTTCACATGACTGGGAATACATGTATGCATCTGTTGGTCACAGATAAAATAAAAAATAAAAAGAGTTGATCAGGCTGTTGATTGTGGCCTGTGGAATGTGTTCCCACTCCTCTTCAATGGCTGTGCAAAGTTGTTGGCTATTGGCGGGAACTGGAACACTCAGTCGTACACGTCGATCCAGAGCATCCCAAACATGCTTAATGGGTGACATGTCTCAGTATGCAGACATTTTCAGCTTTCAGGAATTGTGTACAGATCCTTGCAACATGTGGCCGTGCGTTATCATGCTGAAACATGAGGTGATGGCAGCGGATGAATGGCACGACAATGGGCCTCAGGATCTCGTCACGGAATCTCTGTGCATTGAATTTGCAATCGATAAAATGCAATTGTGTTTGTTGTCTGTAGCTTATGCCTGCCCATAGCATAACCCCACCGCCACCATGGGAAATTCTGTTCAGCTCATGAAACATGGGGCCAACACTTTACATGTTGCGTTTATATTTTTGTAAGCTTAGTTTAACTGTCGTACCCCATCAAAACCCCAAAATATAAGCTTGTTTTAATCCAATGTTTGAAAAACGCTATATAGCCTCAACACACGGTTAAAACTATAATTTAGGTCTGTCTATGAATTTCATTGGTTACATTTATCCAGCCTCATTCCTAAGCTTTTTACCGAAACGGGTGGGGAGTGGGTTTCAACTACTGATTTGCTGCTTTAATTGAAATTTACTCTTAAAAGTATTTGACCCAAGTTAGTTAGAACTAAACCAGCATGCCTTTACTTTTTACCTATTACACCATAATGTGTCCCATTAGTCAAGGAGGGGACGGACTCATTGACTGCTGTGCATGGCTGAGTCTTCACCACATACCCTGTTAATACTTCTCTTTTCTTTGGTTGGTTTCACCTCTTTCAATCATATGCATGCAGGTCAGGTCAGTGGGGAAGCAAACAACACAACCATATGGATGGAACAATGAGGGCTGCAGGCAATGAACCTTGAGCCAGTTGAGCTGAATAAGGGGGTGAGGATCTGGGGTTCTCTTCCTCCCTCGGTGGCTCACCCTGGAGCTATGTGGCTCACAGACAGTGCAAGGGAGGTCGGGATGAGGGGCAAGTAGGGGTGGGATGAGGGGCAATGGGGGCTGGGATGAGGAGCAATGGGGGGCAGTGCCTGCCAACAGCAGGTGTTGGTCCATCCTTGGGGGAGCAGGCGCAGGTTGGTACTGATGTATGGCAGAGAGAGGGGGCCTGGCAATCTGGTGGAGCGTCTGGACAGAGGGAAAGAAAGACAGATGGATAGATAGACAGAAAATATAGACAGGTAGACTGAGATTAGGGTACTGAATGTGTCCACTTAAGGGTTTGATTAATGGCTCTTGGGAGGGGGGAGGGGGAGAGTAGTTTATTTGGATCCCACATGCAGCAGCTACTCTTCCTGGGGTCGCTGTGAGTTTGTGTGTGTGTTTTTGGTTTTGGTATCCTTGTGGAGACCAGAAGTCCTGTGGGAACCAGAAGTCCTCACAAGGATAGTAGTTTTATGGTTATAATTAGGGTTAGGTTTAGGGTTAGGAGTTAGGGAAAATAGGATTTTGAATGGAAATCAATTGTTTGGTCGCCAAATGGACAGTAAAAACAAATGTGTGTGTGTGTGTGTGTGTGTGTGTTATCAAACATTTTAAATGTTTGATGTCCTTGGCTCAAGTAATTAAAAAAGGCAGATATTTCATATTTAAAAAGTGAACACTAACATATATGTCTGGGGGTCAATACGAGGGCACTATATCATTATTGAATACATCTAATAATATGCACATTTATATCTACAGCCTAATAACCTTTCTCATTGGTTGAGGCAATGATTGATATGTCTGTAATGAAATGATGCCCATTTTGACATAGTAGATGACAGAAAATGTCACACTGGCTTTTATCCATAACGATCCCAGTGAGTATCATATTATACGGGCACTGGTGTGAATGGGAACACTGGTGAGATGGGTGACCCCAACTTTGGTGGGGGTGTGGGGAGGGGGCTGTGGTGAAAGGGCCCCCCCCCCCCCCCCCCCGCACATCATATCAAACCCAGATGACATTGCGGGTGCTCTGAACGCCACTGAAGACATGAGGCCTGTCTTTGGCTGTGGAGTTGTTATGACTGCTCCTCCTTCAAAAAAAATGTGTGCTTTGTGTGAAAGTGCCATATGACAGGGGGGAACCTGCCCAGCTTGTGTCAGCTTAGCTCCTTGCCTGTGTGGGGGGAAATTTAATGGAGGGGGTTGGGGACAGGCATATGCCCCCCTAAAACCCCCCTCCTGTTCAATGTTTTGAACAGTGAAGTGACACAAAAAACAAAATGGCTTTTAAAGTGAGTGTGGCCAGGCAGGCTGTGTGTGTGTGTGTGTGTGTCTGGCTGAGAGGAGCTGTTTTAGCAGTGAGATCTGGTCTCTGTCCTCCCCTGCTCACAGCCAGGTCTTCAACTGCAGCCAACAGCTCTGGATCCTCCTCAGCCTCCAATTCCCCATCCAGGCGCCAGCACCCACTGCCTCTCAGGCCCTCTTGGGCTCTGCTTACAACTTACTGCCAGATACAGGACACTGCTCTCTCTCTCTGTGTGTGTGTGTGTGTGTGTGTGTGTGTGTGTGTGTGTGTGTGTGTGTGTTTGAATATATTGTATGTACTTGTGCTTTCAGTATCCATATACAGCCGTCTCAAAAATAGAACAATTAGGAAATAAATAAAGTTGTTTGGTCCTTTAAGATAACCTGCCATTCAACTGACAAGGAAACCTGCGTCTTTGGCAACATCTGTGCCCAATCTCCCTGTCAGGTTTCATGTATGCATAATTGATGCGCTAGTCTCCCTAAAATGCTCAATATGTTGAGCCCCAGGTGAGCACAGCAGCAGTCAGACACAATTACCTTCACTGTCTTTACTTCCTCCTCCCAACCTTCACCAGAGAGAAGAAGACCCAAGAGCAAAGGCTCATGGGTAACGGTTATGAATTGGTCTATTGTGGTAAGATGGTGGTGTAGTTGGCCTTTATTTGGGGAAATAGTTTTGTTTTAAATATATATTGTACAACCATTAGAAACACTAATGTTTTTTAATTGTCAAAGTTAACATTTAATGTTTAATATTATAATTCACTTAACATTCACCCCATATATAGATCACAGAGAGCATATACATCTGAATGTTTACTGAAAACGATATAGACTAGAACCTCAGTGGGGTACGTATGGCTATACTATGGTGTATAATGACATATCTAAACTATCATAGTTGAATCTAATCAACCCTGTTGGTATCTCATTTAAATAAGATGATGAACTGGTCGGCCAAATGATCGTGTCAGACGGCAGTTGATCAAGCAGTTGGGAAAAGGGGGAAAAAAGCTTTCCTGTTAAATTAAGGGGCTATATATACAGTATATATACATGCAGTACCAGTCAAAAGTTCGGACACACCTACTCATTCAAGGGTTTTTATTTATTTTGACAATTTTCTATATTGTAGAATAATAGTGAAGACACCAATACTATGAAATAACACACATGGAATCATGTAGTAATCCAAATATATTTTATATTCTTCAAAGTAGCCACCCTTTCAATTGATGACAGCTTTGCACACTCTTGGCATTGTCTCAACCAGCTTCATGAGGTAGTTACCTGGAATGCTTTTCCAATAGTTTTGAAGGAGTTCCCACATATGCTGAGCACTTGTTGGCTGCTTTTCTGTCATCTCAATTGGGTTGAGGTTGGGTGATTGTGGAGGCCTGGTCACCTTATGCAGCACTCCATCACTCTCCTTCTTGGTAAAATAGCCTGTTGAAAAACAAATGATAGTCCCACTAAGTGCAACCCAGATGGGATGGCGTAACACTGCAGAATGCTGTGGCAGCCATGCTGGTTAAGTGTGCCTTGAATTCTAAATAAATCACTGACAGTGTCACCAGCAAAGCACCCCCACACCATCACACCTCCACCATGCTTCAAGGCGGGAACCACACATATAATCAGTTCAACTACTCTGCGTCTCACAAAGACACGGCGGTTGGAAGCAAAAATCTCAAATTTGGATTCATCAGATCAAAGGACAGATTTCCACCAGTCTAATGTCCATTGATTGTGTTTCTTGGCAAGCCAAGCAAGTCTCTTCTTCTTATTGGTGTCCTTTTAGATTCCAACCAAACTGATGTTTCAAGTTGACCTCCTTCTCTAATGTTTCCTCTTGAACAGAATTGTAATACAATGAAAAAGAATAGACACAACTGTCCAATATGCATAGCTAGTGGTTTCTTTGGAGCAATTCGACCATGAAGGCCTGATTCACGCAGTCTCTTCTGAACTGTTGATGTTAAGATGTCTGTTACTTGAACTCTGTGAAGCATTTATTTGGGCTGCAATCTGAGGTGCAGTTAATTGCTGATTTCTGAGGCTGGTAACGCTAATGAACTTATCCTATGCAGCAAAGGTAACTCTGCATCTTCCTTTCCTATGGTGGTCCTCATGAAAGCCAGTTTAATCATAGCGCTTGATAGTTTTATACAGCTCACTCAGTGAGCTGTATAAGGCCATAAGCAAACAGGAAAGCGCTCAGCCAGAGGTGGTGCTCCTAGTGGCCGGGGACTTTAATGCAGGGAAACTTAAATCCGTTCTACCTAATTTCTATCAGCATGTTAAATGTGCAACCAGAGGTAAAAAAACTCTAGACCACCTTGTCTCCACACACAGAGACGCGTACAAAGCTCTCCCTCTCCCTCCATTTGGCAAATCTGACCATAATTCCATCCTCCTGATTCCTGCTTACAAGCAAAAACTGAAGCAGGAAGCACCAGTGACTCGGTCAATAAGGAAGTGGTCAGATGACGCAGATGCTAAGCTACAGGACTGTTTTGCTAACACAGACTGGAATATGTTCCGGGCTGTCGCTTTCAAGGAGCGGGACTCTAACCCGGACGCTTATAAGAAATTCTGTTATGCCCTCCGACGAACCATCAAACAGGCAAAGCGTCAATACAGGACTAAGATTGAATCGTACTACACTGGCTCCGACGCTCATCGGATGTGGCAGGGCTGGCAAACTATAACAGACTACAAAGTGAAGCACAGCCGCGAGCTGCCCAGTGACACGAGCCTACCACACAAGCTAAATCACTTCTGAGGCGTTGCATGAGAGCATCAGCTGTTCCGGACGACTGTGTGATCACGCTCTCTGTAGCCGATGTGAGGAAGACCTTTAAACAGGTCAACATTCACAAGGCCGCAGGGCCAGACAGATTACCAGGAAATGTACTCCAAGCATGCGCTGACCAACTGGCAAGTGTCTTCACTGACATTTTCAACCTGTCCCTGACTGAGTCTGTAATACCAACATGTTTCAAGGAGACCACCACAGTCCCTGTGCCCAAGAACACTAAGGTAACCTACCTAAATGACTACAGATCCATAGCACTCACATCTGTAGCCATGAACACCATAGTGCACTCAAAGATCATCACTAAGCTAAGAACCCTGGGACTAAACACCTCCCTCTGCAACTGGATCCTGGACTTCCTGACGGGCCGCCCCCAGGTGGTAAGGGTAGGTAGATAGCCTTATTTGGTGAAAGACAGAGTCCATATTATGGCAAGAACAGCTCAAATAAGCAAAGAGAAACGACAGTCCATCATTACATCAAGCGCTATGATGGCTCTCATGAGGACCGCCACAGGGAAGGAAGACCCAGAGTTATCTCTGCTACAGAGGATAAGTTCATTAGAGTTACCAGCCTCAGAAATTGCAGCCCAAATAAATGCTTTACAGATTTCAAGTAACAGACACATCTCAACATCAACTGTTCAGAGGAGACTGTGTGAATCAGGCCTTCATGATCGAATTTCTGCAAAGAAACCACTACTAAAGGACACCAATAATAAGAAGAGACTTGCTTGGGCCAAGAAACACAAGCAATGGACATTAGATCGGTGGATATTTGTCCTTTGGTCTGATGAGTCAAAATGTTAGATTTTTGATTCCAACTACCGTGTCTTTGTGAGACGCAGAGTACGTGAACTGATTATCTCCGCATGTGTGGTTCCTACCGTGAAGCATGGAGGAGGAGGTGTGATGGTGTGGGGGTGCTTTGCTGGTGACACTGCCAGTGATTTATTTAGAATTCAAGGCACACTTAACCAGCATGGCTACCACAGCATTCTGCAGTGATACGCCATCCCATCTGGTTTGCGCTTAGTGGGACTATAATTTGTTTTTCAACAGGACAATGACCCAACACACCTCCAAGAAGGAGAGTGATGGAGTGCTGCATCAGATGACCAGGCCTTCACAATCACCCGACCTCAACCCAATTGAGATGGTTTGGGATGAGTTGGACAGCAGAATGAAGGAAAAGCAGCCAACAAGTGCTCAGCATATGTGGGATCTCCTTCAAACTGCATTCCAGGTGAAGCTGGTTGAGAGAATGCCAATTGTGCAAAGCTGTCATCAAGACAAAGGGTGGCTACTTTGAAGAATCTAAAATATTAAATATTTAACACTTTTTTGATTACTACATGATTCCATGTGTGTTATTTCATAGTTTTGATGTATTCACTATTATTATACAATGTAGAAAATAGTAAAAAATTAAGAAAAACCCTTGAATGAGTAGGTGTGTCTAAACTTTTGACTGGTAATGTATATGCTTTCCATTAGCGCAAATTTATTCACAGAAGGAATCTAAAAATGCTACAGTATTTGTTGAAGCTGGAGAAATGTGCTTGCCTTCTATATTCTCACCAGCAGGGGGAAACCAACAGCTCACTGCAGGTCTTGAAAACAGACAGCATGCCATCAGTTCCTGAACACATTCAAAGGTTTTATCAGTCAAAGCAAATCTCTTAACTGTTTCTAATGTGTATGGACTAATAATTTGCTAAAATAGCAAATTTCCCATACATTGCATGGTTGCAATATATAGAAAGGTTACTTAAAAATATACAGTACTTTAGGCTTGCATGCAAATTAAAATGTAGATTTTCTTTACAATCCAGTCAACAGAACATTTACATTACCTGTTATCAGTCACTTTGGTTTCAAGCTTTCTTTCAGTTGCATTACGCTTGGAAGCCTTGATACATCCTATGTTTAGTCTACAGAAGTGGCCTACTCTGTCAATCTCTATATGTAAAATATTTGATTTGACAATATCTTGTCACTTTCTTCCCCCTCACTGTCATCAACCTCTCATCAGAAGTCAGACTAGACGTACACACGACAAAGAAACCAACAAACAACAGCTCCAGGTCACACTCATACAGTTTTGGATTAACAGTCAACAACTAATTGATGAAATTAATGAATACATTAGCATAAATCAAATGTTTGTATATTCTCTAGTTTAGCTAAGCCCTGAGCATATCCCCTCTCTTCTTTCTCTCCTTGCGCCCCTCTCTCTCTCTCTTTCTCTCTGTCTCTCCCTGCGTGGCCGGTCAGTCACTCAGTCATTCGCGGGGCTGTCTCCGCTGTCACTCCGCATCAGGCTCTGTTTCCATGACGACAGGCGCTGATGGGCGTCGGGGGTAACCCACGGTGATGGGAGGCCACTGTGATATGTAAAGCAGGGTGTCTGGACAACGTCTGAGCTGTCATCGGTGCAGCCAAGCTTCGCTGGGAGGGAGAATGCAACGGGGGTCAACGAAAATGTATGCACATTTGACATTTTCCAAACTAATTTGCATATGTACACATTCATGTTTTTTTTTGTTTTTTTTCTTAAATTATTTTTGTTCATCCTCCCTTCATGTTTAGCGGAGTTAAAGGGCTCTTTCATTGTTTGTCTTTCCCCAACTGTCTGTTTTAGTGTCCTTTGCTCAATTTTCCTGTGGCAATAACATCTCCCGACCAGGGCCCTCTTTCTGCATACCCAGAATCCCTTGCTCTGGGTTCCCACCTGTCCCCAGAGCATGGAGAGCAAGGCACAACTGTGGTCTATGTTGAGAGATACTATAAGGACACTGCTGACTTGCAAAAAGTCTAACCAAAATCTTAAACTGGCCCTATCACTATGACATGACACCAGGGTTCTTCTTGCCACACTGCCTTCTGCTACGAACAGTAGCGCCACCATTTTAGATTCCAACCAAACTGATGTTTCAAGTTGACCTCCTTCTCTAATGTTTCCTCTTGAACAGAATTGTAATACAATGAAAAAGAATAGACACAACTGTCCAATATGCATAGCTAATAAGTGTATAAGTGTATAGTGCATTCAGAAAGTATTCAGACCCCTTGACTTTCTCCCAATTTTTCTTACATTACAGCCTTAATCCAAAATGTATTAAATAAAAAAAGTATCCACATTAATGTACACACAATACACCATAATGACAAAGTATAAAACATTTTTTGCTATGACACTCAGATTGAGCTCAGGTCCATCCTGTTTCCATTGATCATCCTTCAGATGTTTCTACAACTTGATTGGAGTCCACCTGTGGTAAATTCAATTGATTTGACATGATTTGGAAAGGCACACACCTGTCTATATAAGATCCCACAGTTTACAGTGCATGTAAGAGCAAAAACAAAGCCATGAGGTCGAAGGAATTGTCTGTAGAGCCCCGAGACAGGACTGTATTGAGGCACAGATCTGGGGAATGGTACCAAAAACGTTCTGCAGCACTGAAGGTCCCAAGTGACAATGGCCTCCATCATTCTTAAATGGAAGACATTTAGAACCACCAAGACTCTTCCAAGAGCTGGCCACCCAGCCAAACTGAGCAATTGGGGGAGAAGGGCCTTTGTCAGGGAGGTGACCAATAACCCGATGGTCACTCTGACAGAGCTCTAGAGTTCCTCTGTGGAGATGGGAGAACTTTCCAGAAGGACAACCATCTCTGCAGCACTACACCAATCAGGCCTTTTATGGTAGAGCGCCCAGACAGAATCCACTCCTCAGTAAAATGCACATGACAGCCCACTTGGAGTTTGCCAAAAGCTACCTAAAGACTCTCAGACCATGAGAAACAAGATTCTCTGGTCTGATGAAACCAACATTGAACCCTTTGGCCTGAATGCCAAGCGTCACGTCTGGAGGAAACCTGGCACCATTCCTACGGTGAAGCATGGTCGTGGCAGTCATTATACAGAGAGATCCTTAATGAAAACCTGTAATGACCCTAAGCACACAGCCAAGACAACGCAGGAGTGGCTTTGGGACACGTCTCTGAATGTCCTTGAGTGGCCCAGCCAGAGCCCGGACTTGAACCCGATCAAACATCTCTGGAGAGACCTGAAAATAGCTGTGCAGCAACGCTCCCCATCCAAGCTGACAGAGCTTGAGAGGATCTGCAGAGAAGAATGGTAGAAACTTCCCAAATACAGGTGTGTAGCATTTTGACATGACTTGTTCTTGCCTTGTTTGAATTACTCTAAACCTATAAACCTATTATTTGACATTTTAAAAAAGAATGAAAATGTATGTACTCACTACTGGATAAGAACATCTGCTAAATGGAATATATATATATATAATGAGTTTATTTCATAGTTTATATATATACAGTGGGGAGAACAAGTATTTGATACACTGCCGATTTTTCAGGTTTTCCCACTTACAAAGCATGTAGAAGTCTGTAATTTTTATCATAGGTACTCTTCAACTGTGAGTGACGGAATCTAAAACAAAAATCCAGAAAATCACATTGTATGATTTTTAAGTAATTAATTTGCATTTTATTGCATGACATAAGTATTTGATACATCAGAAAAGCAGAACTTAATATTTGGTACAGAAACCTTTGTTTGCAATTACGTAGTTCTTGACCAGGTTTGCACACACTGCAGCAGGGATTTTGGCCCACTCCTCCATACAGACCTTCTCCAGATCCTTCAGGTTTCGGGGCTGTCGCTGGGCAATACGGACTTTCAGCTCCCTCCAAAGATTTTCTATTGGGTTCAGGTCTGGAGACTGGCTAGGCCACTCCAGGACCTTGAGATGCTTCTTACGGAGCCACTCCTTAGTTGCCCTGGCTGTGTGTTTCGGGTCGTTGTCATGCTGGAAGACCCAGCCACGACCCATCTTCAATGCTCTTACTGAGGGAAGGAGGTTGTTGGCCAAGATCTCGCGATACATGGCCCCATCCATCCTCCCCTCAATACGGTGCAGTCGTCCTGTCCCCTTTGCAGAAAAGCATCCCCAAAGAATGATGTTTCCACCTCCATGCTTCACGGTTGGGATGGTGTTCTTGGGGTTGTACTCATCCTTCTTCTTCCTCCAAACACAGCGAGTGGAGTTTAGACCAAAAAGCTCTATTTTTGTCTCATCAGACCACATGACCTTCTCCATTCCTCCTCTGGATCATCCAGATGGTCATTGGCAAACTTCAGACGGGCCTGGACATGCGCTGGCTTGAGCAGGGGGACCTTGCGTGCGCTGCAGGATTTTAATCCATGACGGCGTAGTGTGTTACTAATGGTTTTCTTTGAGACTGTGGTCCCAGCTCTTTTTAGGTCATTGACCAGGTCCTGCCGTGTAGTTCTGGCCTGATCCCTCACCTTCCTCATGATCTTTGATGCCCCATAAGGTGAGATCTTGCATGGTGCCCCAGACTGAGGGAGATTGACCGTCATCTTGAACTTCTTCCATTTTCTAATAATTGCGCTAACAGTTGTTGCCTTCTCACCAAGCCGCTTGCCTATTGTCCTGTAGCCCATCCCAGCCTTGTGCAGGTGTACAATTTTATCCCTGATGTCCTTACACAGCTCTCTGGTCTTGGCCATTGTGGAGAGGTTGGAGTCTGTTTAATTGAGTGTGTGTACAGGTGTCTTTTATACAGGTAACGAGTTCAAACAGGTGCAGTTAATACAGGTAATGAGTGGAGAACAGGAGGGCTTCTTAAAGAAAAACTAACAGGTCTGTGAGAGCCGTAATTCTTACTGGTTGGTAGGTGATCAAATACTTATGTCATGCAATAAAATGCAAATTCATTATTTAAAAATCATACAATGTGATTTTCTGGATTTATGTTTTAGATTCCGTCTCTCACAGTTGAAGACTACCTATGATAAAAATTACAGACCTCTACATGCTTTGTAAGTAGGAAAACCTGCAAAATCGGCAGTGTATCAAATACTTGTTCTCCCCACTGTATATATATATATATATATATATATATAAACTATGAAATAAACTCATTACATACTTTGACTTGATGTGTTATTTTTGACAGGCTGTGTACTTGATCCATATGCTTTTATTTCAATCACATCGGTGCACCATGTGTATTCATGTGCTACAGTTTACTCCCATACATGGTAATGCAAATAGACATTTATTGATGTTGGTCTAATTTGTCCAATACTTTAACCTCAGCTATTATTACTTAAGGTGATCACATTTCTGTCGGCCAAGATGGTTATGTTATAGCTACTTTTCCAGCCAAGCTGTCATGTGCTTGCTGACACACTTTACAAGGTTCTGTCACTACTTCTGTTTGTACAACCTACCACACATCATCATGAGACACACACACACACACACAAACAACAGTGGCACATTGGTGACAGAGATGCGGCGTGTCTGGAGAGAGACTCGGTCACCCAGCGTTTGGCAGGCCCCAGCCATGGCTCTCCCACACAATCTGTCCTCATGGTCTTGGCAGGTCCCCCTGACCCACCACCACCTTCCCCTCATCCCCAGCCAATTCCCACATCCTGGCCCTCCTCCCCTCGCCACGATTTGGGGCCACCAGCAGCCACTGTCCCTGGTTCATGGTTACACACCTGCAGGGCGGGTGCGGGATGAGAGAGAGTGATGGATGGAGGGAGAGGAGGAGCCAGCCAGCACTACTCCCCGGACTATCCCCCTGTACGTGTGATGTCAGCTGGCTGTGAAAGGCGAGTAAGAGCCGCGGCAGGCTGACCGCTCACTGTGATTAAGCACCAACTGGGCCCCGGCCAGAGCATTGGAGCCCCGACATGCTGTCCCTGTCTGGGCACACCGGCAAGCCAAGATGGTCTATACTGAGACCAGACCCAGCCTGCTGCTGCTGAGGTGGAGCCGCTGCCCAAGTATTGTACAAATACTGGAAAGAGAAGAATACGTCTCTACTGCATTCAAACCTTTTATTCTCCACCAAACAAGTTCAGACATTTCATATTCAGTTGCTTGCTTAATCCCATGGAGATCCTATTAAATTACTAGAGGGGCTATGTCATAAATCCTAAAGTTCCAGAATGTGGGGGAAATGGCAGCCATATTGTTCAGGGAGAAATCCAAACCAGTCAAATTGGAATCAATGAAGTAGAGGCAGAATCCTGCTGTTACTTATATAGGAAAATAAAAGTAAGGCGTGATGTATCAGAAATTGTGTAATAGAATTATTGTCAACCTAAAATATTGTCATATATATATATACTGTATATATATTAGTGTATATATACACACTCACAGTTTATTTGGGTTTTATACACATTTTCTGTATAAATAGCCTCTGAAATATATGTAAACCGTTTAAATCTTTTGGGGAAAGTAAAAAAATATGTATATCTGTTACATTTACATCTGGTCAACATCCTATCATCAACTGATTTCAGCCAGTGTATGGCTTTGGATTGACCGCATTTTGCGGCGTAAATAGAGCTGAATATATTGATAAAAGTCAACATGTCCTAGAGAGATTTATACAGTTATCAAAACGTCATGCCAGGATAAATCTACAGGAAACACAGCCCTTATCTATAATCCTCTATGGGAAAAATTAATGGTGGAAAAACAATTGGAACCATTTCCTTTTTTGACCACTAGGTTTTATGGGTATTATGACTCATACTGTGGTACTCTATATCACAGCACAGGCAAACCATGCTTGACCAACTCCCTGACCAAAATGGCTGACCTTTATCCCATCATAATAAGGTTCATAACCATTCTAGTATTCTCTATTCCTAATTATATGCTTAATCTATTGTTGATTCCAAAACAGTGGGCTGACATTGATTGCTATGTAGTGGACCTCGATCACTTTTCTCGTGTATAATGTCCACTCAGTCAGTTGGTCTATGCCCATTAATACAGTCTTTAAAATCCACATCAGATAGATAATCTAAACTATGTCATGGCAGCTCAGAACCCTTTGGACAGTATGTGATGAAGCATAAAGCCAGGACGGTGGCCAAGTCCACTCCAGCCTGTGCTCCTAATGCAAAGCTACTGTTGCTACCGCTGCTGCTTGACTGAGCTCCGGAGGAGACACGCTAACGTAGACTAGCTGTAGCCGCTGGTCAGTCCACCTGCCTGCCTACTGAACAGCCATGTCACACCAGGCACAGGCCCAGCGCACAGGCAGAGGCCCAGCGCACAGGCAGAGGCCCAGCGCACAGGCAGAGGCCCAGCACACAGGCAGAGGACCAGCACACAGGCAGAGGCCCAGCACACAGGCAGAGGCCCAGCACACAGGCAGAGGACCAGCACACAGGCAGAGGCCCAGCACACAGGCAGAGAACCAGCACACAGGCAGAGGCCCAGCACACAGGCAGAGGACCAGCACACAGGCAGAGGCAAGCCAGCATAACTGAAGTGCAAGGAGATATCATGTGTCTTGTCACAAGCTGAAGAGAATGGCTTGACCGTGAGGGTAATGTGTTACTGTGAAGCATTGGTTCCTAATAACATTGGCCTGTAATGGCATGTAATCCTTGATCTTGCCGGTAGTACGGATGACAGATGAACAGCTGAAACCATGTACTCTAGTCAGGAACTGGTTATAGTATTAGTCAAGCAATAGTATTTTTTCAAATATTTTACACAATTTGAAAGAACCAAGAGGTTCACCCTCCAGTCGCCAGCCCATAGATCCCCAGAACTTTGGCCTTACAGTTGTTAACATTTTTCAATTTTAGTCATTTAGCAGACGCTCTTATCCAAAGAGACTTACAGGAGCAATTGGGGTTAATACTGCATCATATACAGTACCAGAGGGTGCTGCCCCTGCAGCAATAAGGAGACATATTGAAACAGTTCCTTGTAGAATGTGTTGAAAGTTTATATTTCAAGTCATAAACAGGTCTGTGACGCAAGATCCAGGAGCCCCGTGCGGAGGCAGTGTGGCCCCCTGAGGCTCCTCAGGGCCCTGACCGAGAGCCACAGTGCCACCACTTATCTGCTCATGTCTCCCCGCCACAGATCCTAGGGCGGCAGCCCAAAGATACAATTTGTTTTTAAAACCTTACCAAAACTCATCCACTCACCCCCCCACCTCATCATCTCACACAGAGGACTGAGAGCATAGCACAGGATATGATCACAATAGGTGGATATGAGGGGTGTGCTGTAAGTAGAATGGGGAGAAGGAGCGATCATGGGGGAGGGGGAGGGGGGGATAGGGGTCATTGTGGAGAGGGAGATGGGATAGGCCAGCCCCCCGCGGCACTGAATGCACCGTCAACCCGCTCATTCATTTCAAGTGGAAAAACAAGCTAATTACGTGGAAATATGATAATTTATTGTGCTGGAGGAGTCCCCAGTCCAGCGTATCAGGACCAGAGGAACTTATACCCCTCTCTCTCTCCCCTCCTCCTTTCTTTCTTCCTCCCTCCCTTCTTCCTCTGCTCTCACTCATCTCCCCGACACGCCTGTTCATCTCTCCATTCAGCTGATGTGCCTTATTTCTCTCAGGGAGCCTTGCCCTTTCACGACTCGCGAAACATTGGTGACCAGTCTGGGGCACTTTGCGTCAAAGCCCTCCTCATTTGCATAATCGGAGGATCAACTCATCCTCCCTCCGGTCTCATCCACTAGTGAAGGTCAACCATCTTGTCCCATGGTTCCCTCCTTCTTTTCCACGTCCTCCATCCCTCCATCCAGCCTTCCCTGATACCTGGGGCCATAGGTTGCCATGGGGTGGGGGCCAGACGGGGTGACTTGTCCCTCATATCCATTTCTCCACTTCTCCATCTTCTCATGACCAGGAAGGAGGGATCATGTGTCAGTTATAACAGTTAACAGATTAACCTCCACTGGTGACCAGCACTGACCTCGCTAACTACCGGCCTTGAAAACTGAGCGATTAACAATATAGAAACAACATTTGACCTCCATGGTCTTTGTCATCTGACAAATGTTCTCGACAAATGGAGTCTATTCTTTCTATTCCAGTCATTGTTTGAGTCTACAACTTGATCACCAGCCTGGAATATTCTGGAATTAACCTCGTTGTCCACCGGACGTAGAAGTAAAAGGAACTTGATCAGTCAAGTCTGCATACTGAAGTGTACAAAGGTTTGAAACTATCTGAACACCTTTAAAGATGAATGCATGTACTGTGAGTGCCAATCTATTGATGAACAGAAACGTAGATTTTTCCTGACCTTGCGACAGTGGAGGGAGATAAGGAAGGAAGAAAGACTGCGCCCATGGATAGAAGGTTCTTCCTGTGCCACCCATGGATAGAAGGTTCTTCCTGTGCCACCCATGGATAGAAGGTTCTTCCTGTGCCACCCATGGATAGAAGGTTCTTCCTGTGCCATGCAGCTCAGTCTCTGCCATCAGCCTCCCATGCTTCGTCGGCTGCCAATCTCTGAAGAATCGTGTGCAATTTAACTTTTATTTTTTTTATTTCACGTCTGTGGAGTGAAACCTCATTACAAAACTGATGTCTTCACTTTCACTTTTGTTGGAGGGTGCCAGTTGTATACCTGTTAATTATGTAACTCCAGTGTGTTTGTTTTTAAAGTGATGTTGATAGATCTGCAGCTTCCCAGCCAATGGAACTGTTAGAATGGATCTCTCGCCAAGAGAGAAAGAGCCTCATGTCGCTTTTTCTCAGTGAATATCACTGCAGTACCGCTCAGCCTATTTGTATTTTCCACACCCAGGCAAACATATGATTTCGTGAACATTTGTTAGAGTTAGATCATGTAAAATATTTTTTTACCAAACTTTGTGCCCCGATAACCTAACAGCTCAACTCAATCGAAAAAAACAACAACATTTAATTTCATCTTGGGTCAATAGCGAAGCAAAATTAACTTCAAGTGGAGGAGAAGTGGTGGCCCAAGCTATGACAGGTCCCTG